>WBMZ01015238.1:0-26494 GCA_013400975.1 Atrichornis clamosus
GGCTTGCCCACAGGCTGCTGGGACGGGGGAGGGCGGGGTATCCCGCGCCCGGCGGCCATATTGAGTGTGGCGCGAAAGCCACGAAGGCCTGCGCTCTCCCGGGCCGCCGTGGTTGTCAGCGTCTGTCACCGTCCCCGCCGCTCCCAAGGCCCGAGGTGGGAAGGGGCGGCGCAGGGCAGGGCCAGGCGACTGTGGCGAGCCGGGGTTCATTACCAGTTCATTACCCATCTGCCCGTCTGTGTCTGTCGCGGGGTGGGGGGAAGCTGGGTTGAGGGCATGATGTCATCCCGTAGAGCGGGCAATGGCTTCGCACCGGCGGGAGCGCGCCACTTCCGGTGCCGGGCAGGGCGCGCGCCCACGCGTCGCTGCGGGCTGTGAGGGGCCGTGAGGGGCCGCGGGAGCTCTGGGACTGTCTCGCCCCGCGCGGCATATTCCCCATATTATGCTGATTTAAGGCGGCTTTCCGTGGGAACTAGCGAGAAATCCGCTGGTCGGTAGTCGCCTGAACATGAACCAGCGTGTGCCCAGGTGGTCAAGAGGGCCAGTAGGGCCTGTCCTGTATCAGGAATAGTGTGGCCAGCAGGACCAGGGCCAATCAGGGCAGTGATTGTCCCCCTGTACTGGGCACTGGTGAGGCCACACCTCGAGTCTTGTGTCCAGTTCTGGGCTCCTCAATTCAGGAAGGACATTGAGGTGCTGGAGTAGATCCAGAGAAGGGCAACAAAGCTGGTGAAGGGTCTGGAGTACAAGTCCTGTGAGGAGCAGCCGAGGAAGCTGGGGGTGTTTACCTTGGAAAAAACGAAGCTCAGGGGTGACCTTATTGCTCTCTACAACTACCTGAAAGATTGTAGCTAGGTGGGAATCGGCCTCCCAGGCAACCAGTGATAGGACAGGAGGATGCAGCTTCAAGCTATGCCAGGGGAGCTTTAGGTTGGACAATAGGAACAATTTCTTCACAGAAGGTGTGCTTAGACATTGGAACGGGCTGCCCAGGGAGTTGGTGTAGCCATCATCCCTGGAGGTGTTTAGGGAAAGACTGGATGTGGCACTCAGTGCCATGGTCTGGTTGACGTCATAGTTTGGACTCGATGAGCTCAGGGGTCTTTTCCAACACAGTTGATCCAGTGAGCCTGTGAAAGCATTTATGGGGTGCACGGCCTGCACGGGCCTCTCAGCAGAGCATGGCAGGAACAGCCTCTGGACAGCCCTGGTGGCCAGAGAGTCTCAGTCAGCTCCGTGTCCTTTGAAATACAGTGATCACTTTCCCATGCTTCCCCTCCTACTTCCAGTCCAGTTATTGGACAATTTTATTTCCCAGTATTTATTTATTCCTGTAAAAACTTCCAAGCAGTACTACAGGAACACCACAGCTATAGCACCATGGTTCTACACCACGTAAGGTCTCAGGTAAAGGTGAGTAGCACACACTTAAGCCTTTGAGAAAAGGCTTTTGAGGGTGCTACTCCAATACACACACCTTGGAACTGCTTTTTCCTATCACAAATCCTGATGACAGGCTCAGTGTTCATGTTTTTGGGTATTTCTTAAAAAACTGTTCTTGGAGTATAATAGTAGCTGTGGGAATCTCACTCCACAAAGATTTCTGCTATTTTAAATTTAGAACACCACTAGATTTTCTTGTCACTTTGGTCCCCCAGAAACTCAGAACCAAAATTAAAAAATAAACTGTAGCTGCCTTCCTAAACATTAATTGAATTTTCCTTTCATAGTGTCCGGAGGAGAGTTTGATTTTGTGTTTGGAGCCTGTTGCCCTCCTGTGGTCAAACCGCAGCACGTCCAGGGACTGTTAAAGCTCTGCATGTCCTTCAAACAGGCTGAATTATTTTGTGTGCATGTCTAATTTAGTTAAATATTTATTTGCTCAGATTCCTTGCCCTTGCTGTTTGGTTGCTGGATCTCTCTGTTACATATTTAGAGATTTCACCCGAATCATCCTTTCACACTGCGGTGGGATTGGCTACTCAGAATGATTTCCCTTTTTTACTCTGAAACAAAGAAGATTTTCACACCAGAGTCCAGGGAGATTCAAAAAACACGCCTTCATTACTCCTGAGGGTCTCAGGGTCAGCTGCCCCTTTGTGAGGCCAGTTCAAAACCTGATTTTCATGTGATGAGAGGTTTTAGAAAAGCTTGGAATGTCTTGCCTCCTGCACACTCTAAATTGCAGGATCAAAGCCTGGATTATCTCCTGCGGGCCCCGGAGGTGACTCACCAATAACATCATAAGACAATTTACTTCAAAACACCTACAATACTTAGCTAAGTTTTAGAGTTGTATAACACCGTGGGTTGTTGATTTGATATTTTGTCACTTCCTTTTTATTCTTCTGCCTTTCTTCCTAATCGTTGGAACTTAGTTTGTCAGTTTATACCAAGCTGGAATTTAGCTGGCAGGATAATTGGATCTCCTAGAAAAATGTCATATTAAGTAGGAATTATGGATAATGCCCCTGCAAAATTAGTTAATGGAAAAAATGTTTAATTGCTGCTTGAGTAATATCGATCAAATGTAGTTATTCTACCTATGCATTTCTGTATCAGACACCACTGGAACCTGCACAGTACAGGGACTTGTGTTTCCTCAGCAGCAAAAATTCACATTTCTCCCAACTGAATGTCCTGAGGTTTCTGTGGGCCCTGACTTTATCATGGTTCCTCTGGAAGGTGCTTCCGTCAGCCCTTCCCCCAAATTAAGCACTCGGTGCTACCCTCTGGGTCACTAATGGAACTGTGGGGTGACGTGAACCCCAGCAGAGTCCCTGTTGATTACCAGATGTCAGCTGGACCCTGAGCCACTGATTTCTGCCCTCTGAGCCCAGTGGTCAGGCTGGTTTCCAGCGGGTCTGGCTGTGATTGCCTAGCCCACCCTCCAGCGTGCTCACAGGAATGATGTCAAAAACCTCACCGAAGTCCAGGCAGTTCACATCTGCTGCTTTCCACATTCCCCACAGCCTCTTGTCTCAGCCCAGAGGGCAGCTGTAATTGTCATCCTGTGACTGATTAAGATTCCTGGCTCTTTCTCCTCTTATGTTATTTCCAACTGAGGAGCTCATAATTTTCTGCTATTAATCCCAAAGACCATGACCTTGTATTTCACAGCACTGAATTTCGACCCCTTTCTACTGTTCCGGTCCTCAAGGCTCACAGCTTTTCATCTTCTCTAGAATACTGTGATCCTTCCCTGTATTTTAAGTGACTCTCATCTTTGATGGCAAGTTAACTCAGAATAGGGAGTTTGAAAAATTACAGCATGAAAGGAAGTAGACTTGGCATGGGCTTGGCTTCAGGGTAGTAGTGTTCTGTGTTGAGCTACAGAAGAATTTTTAGTGAAAAATTTTTCTTCCTTGCAATCCCCAGTGCACGGGAAAATCATTTCCGAAAGGTATATAGGGAGTGAAGGGAGTGTGACCTAGAAAAACTAGTAAGATGCATATGTCAAATCCAGTTAATTTTTTTTTTACTAATGATACTGATCTATATATATAAAATGCTGAATAGAACACTTATCTTCCCTGTGTTTGGCCTTGAGCCACATTCCCCATCAAAGGCAAAGAGACCCTGTTGACACTTTACTGGTGAGTAAATCAGTCATGAGAGCAACATATTTCTTTTCCAAGCAACATATAGGAAGCCATGCATCAGAAACTAGGACTCCTGGGTTTCCCAGAGCTCAGCATATTCTTAAAACAAAGGTATCCTGGCTCCATCCTACTTTCTCCCTTGCCTGTCTGGCAAACCCTCTGGTCTCATCATACTGCTTCTGTCCACCCTCATCCTTTTTCCCACTTGTGGATGCAGGAGCACTGCAGTGAGTGGGGGCAAAGGGCCTTTCAACCTGCATACCCACTTATGCACTGGACCCTTCATAGCTGCCCATCCTTGCTTCAGACATTTTCTCTTTTACCAAATGTGAATGAGGCAGTGCAGTAATTTTATGCAAATCCATGTGCAGATTAAAAAATTAATCAAATTCTGAAATTTTCATTTAAAGAGATTAGTCTTGAAAAATCCCCCGTCTAATCCTCCCAGAATAGTCACTTGGAACAAGCCTGCACCGCTTTGTTTTCCTCCTGGGTTCAGTGCATCTCCTGGAAAATTTTCTCGTAATGCTTTTGGGACCATGTGAAGCAGCAAGTTTGAGTTTGAGCAGGGCTCACCAGGCGAATTAAAGTTGATATATCAAATGATAGAACAGATGTGTCAGTAAGTGGGAACGGGGGAGTTTAAGGCAGTAAAATCTCCGCTCTCTTGTACTTCATAGGTAAACTCCCCTGGTGCTGCAGGAGAAATGGAAGCCTTGGTGAGTCTGTCAGTAATTTATGTGCCGAGAGGCCAGAGGAAAGTAGTGCAGCAAGAAAAACGAGGAGCAAGAGGCACTGCTAAAACTTGCTGTGTCTGGGAGTTTACTACTGTAATCTGTCTTTTAGAGCTTGAGCTCAAAATTATCCTTGGAACAATTGGGGTTTGATCCAGTTCCATCTCAAATATTTTCCAAGCCCCTCAAGGATTTTGAAGTTGACTCTGTACGTGGTGGGTCAGCCACCAATCCTGGAGGAAATCCAGAGACATCCTGATGGCATTGAAGCTAAATGAACTTAAGTCCCTGAAGTTCTCTGACATTAGACTTTCTGAATTACACATTCTGGCACAGCATCCTCTGATCTTGCAGCACCTGAAGCACTCAGGATGTGTGTGTGGTTGGGTTGGCCTGCAACAAGCTCAATTGCCCCAACTTCAAAAAAACCACAAGCCCATGATGCAAATCCTTGAACAAACCTCCAACCACAGCACCTGGAATAGCTCAGCTCTGCCCAGGAATGGCAGATTGGCCCCTAGAAAGGAATATTTTTCTGTCTTTCAAGTACCTGCCATGGAGTGAGGTGCTGGCTCATTTTTCTCACTGCATGGGCATGGCCAGCTCATTTGTTCACTGTTTTCCTCCCCAGTGTGACTCCAAGTTTATGGCTCAGACTCTGCCCCACGATGTCCATGCTTTTGGTCTCTTGCCACCATCCAATTTACTTGGCAGTTCTACCACGTTTCTGCCCCTACTGCTGGATTGTTTCTGTCTCTCTCTGACTTTGGCTTCTTGCCTGCAGAATTGCTTTAATTAAAAAGTTAATGAAAGGTAATGCAAACGAGCATTTTGCCTGTATTTTATCACAGTCCAGCTCTTTTCCCTCCCTCTTTCCCAGAGAAGGTGAAAATGAGAAGCTGGGGGTTTGCTGCTTTTTGGTGTGAAAGCTAACAGTGGAAATTTCTACAGGCTTAGGAGGAGCCCTCTGAAGAAAGAGCTTATAATGGTGTGTGTAGATTATTATAAGTGTAGATTATTCATCAATGAAAGCTGAGGAAGTTTTTATTTAAAGGGGATTAATCTAAACCCCTTACAATCCTCCAGCTCTCTTTGGAACAGGCAATTCTTAGCATCATTTTTCTCCTAGGCTTAGTAAGAACTTATAGAAAACTTTTCAAAAGACTATCTCTATCTCAAGTCCAAATTATCCCAAGCAGGGACAAAGGGAAGGTGTGAAACCTGAGCCCCACTCATGCCTATAGCATGTCACCTTATATCCTTATAGAAGAGGGCTCATTCATCCCTCTGTGATTTCCCTGAGAAACTGGGAAACTAAGATTAGTGCATGAAGCAATATGAGTCACATTATCAGCCCCTTCTCCCAGCCCAGATTCCTCCCAGCCAGTAGTGGGAAGAGGAAAATGCAGGGATGTGAGGGTATAATTTCCCCTCATGCAATATGTAGCAGCTAACAGGCAATTACACCACTTCTAAACCCACCATCTGGGGAGGAAGCCTGAGAGCTGCCATTTGGGTTATTTTTCTTTCCACAACTGCCTGTGTTTTGGGGTGATATCTAGTTCTCTTGATCTTGTTTTTAAAGCCCTAGTAAAATGAGTAGGAGTTTTATTTTTTTGTTAATATCTACAGTGGATTTCACAGCACTGATTTATAGCTGTTCCCTGATGACATTTAGTACCCAGTGCCTGAGACTGTATAAATAAATTACATAAAAACAGATTTGTGGTATCATTAGCAGCACCCCCATTCCAAGGGGAGCCTCCAGTGAGCCTGTGTGTCTAATCAGAGATGACAAGGAGCAGAGTTACACACTGAGACACCCAAAGAAAATGGATCTGTGCCAAATTCAGCTCTCTGTTGCATTGGTATAAAGCTGGATAACCTCTGACTGCAGGGGGCTTTTACACTGTGTTTACTCTGCCTTTACACCTGTGCTCTGAGATCACTGTCAGGCAGTGGGCCCTAAAATCCTGAGAAGCAATGGAAAGGCACTTGCTGTTTTCCTCTGGATCAGGCCTCGATAGTTAAAATATAATCTGAGTTCAGAGTGCAGAAAACAGATTACATGCCTGCTATTGTACTGAAATGCTTTCCAGAGTAAGCATTAGCAGTATGTACACAAGTGCCAGATGAATTAAGCTGGCATTTATTTTTTCCAGCTCCAGTAGGAGAGGATTGCTTTTAAACAACTCAGGCCCGCTGTGTCGTGTCTGGAGCTGGAGCTGAGCGGGGCTGCCAGGAGAGCACGTGTGACAGCAGCCACAGTTGCAGGTCTGGTTGTGCTCAATTCCCCCGGGCTTCAGGGTCAGCCGTGCACAGAAACATCAAGGCAGAGACGAAGCCTGTTAAAAACTTTGGGGCTTTATTTTCTTAAACTCCTCTGGCTCCATTTAAGCTTTTTTCTTCCAGCCATTTCTGCAAACCCTGTATGGCAGCTCAGACGAGGTGACCTGGGGTGTGATGCATCTCTGCTTTGTAGCACCTTCCTCTGATTGCACTGTGCTGCCAGGTGAATCAGAGACCTGCTGGGAGCAGAGATGCTTATCTCAGTTCCTGACAGGTGCACAGCTGACTTCACTGCGGTCAGCACAGTAACTCTGGCCCTCACTGAAGTGGGGTGAGTGGTTTAAACTGCTGGCAGCATCAGCTGCTATGAAGTTTGAGAGTCTAGTAACAAAGTGGTCAGGGCATCCTGTCTTTTATTCTGCTCTCTTGTCATGGTTGAAAAGCCAGTCCTTCTGACCAGGACCTAAAGGGAGTAGAGATACATGGTTAATCTGCCTTGGCTTTTGCCTTTAAAATCTGTTCTTCTAAGCATGAAATCTTTTACTGTTAGTCTTGTTCTTAAGGGTCTTTTCCCACTTCAGTGCTTCTTGGACTTCCTTCCATGACAAACCCTTGATTTTCCATATACTTTTACCTACAAGTCCCTTGTCCAATAGATTTCAGAGCATGCCCAAGTTTCAATGCCTGAGAAGGTGCTTGTGTAGAACCTTTGGGTCCCTGCAGCAAAATAAGGCAGACTTAGACCCAGAGGAGCCATTGAAAAGCTTGTCCAGCTTAATGATTAACACCTTGCAATGCTATGGGAGTGTCAGGACAAAGAGACCTCTGGACTCCTGAGCTCTCCCAAAAGAAGTCCTTGCTTGAAACACATCCACTTACTTGAGAGAGGATTAACTCTCTCAGGTAATTTCAAGGGGTCTGTGATCAAGTGTGTTGCCCTGGCTGTTTCAGCCTCCTGGCACCCTGCCTTGAATGCCGTGAGCGGGAGAGATGCAGATCACAAGGATCTTTGATCCTGAGAAACCAGCAGTGAACTTGCTGCCAGTCAACAGAAGGAAAGAGAAATGCTGGGAGGGAATAGATGTGTGTGTGCTGGCAGGGGCTGCCTTTCCTCTGTCAAGACAAGTATCTGCCCTTGAGCAGCTGAGATCTTTCGGTCCATGCACAGATCTGTTGCACATAATGCTAATGCTCAGTGGAGAACAGCTCAAATGGGCTTTCACAGACACGGCTGGTAACTTTGCCTGGATCTGTAGTCTTATTTGGGCTCTAAATGTGATTTTAATGAATAATGAGGACTAAAAGAGAAAGGCAAATGAAGCCTTGTGTTAATTTGCTGTTTAGTGAGGAAACCTGATTACTGGTCTCCCTGTGGCCACCAGCAGCAAGGGATGAGGCAACCAGCAAGGCTGTTGTTTGTCCTAAGTGCGTGTCTGATGCTGCAGGGACACATGGGGCAGTGCACAGCCAGAGGATGACATCAGCATTTGGCTAGCACGAGGAAGGGAGTTAGTGTAGTGAAAAGCTGTTCCACCCAGACACCCTGCTCTCTCCAGGACAGAGAGCAGCTTCCACAGTTTGGAAAAGTGTCAAATACTAAGCAAATAGAAATGATGGCTTGCCAGTGGCAAAGCTACAGTGATGGAGAAGCTGGCTGGCAGAGCTCACTTTCCCTGTGGGAGGTGATGGGATTGCAGGGGAATCACAAGCTGACAGGTAGTTTGAATGTGACACTGTCCTTCCCTCCTTCTTGCCTGGGGAAAAGTTTGAAAATGCTGTTCATATGACACCTTAATCTAGGGGAAACAAGAGTTGGTGTTCCACAGTTCATGTTTTAACCTCTCTGTTCTCTCTGTGACAGCCCTGTCTCTTCTGCCAGCAAAAATGTTCACTTTTCCTTGCAGGTTGGAGGCTGCTGGCTGTCCCAGCTCTTGAGGCCTTGCCAGTGCTGGCATAGTGTGCACAAGCCCACCCAACAACCCAGACTGGCTCGGCCCAGCCCCGCTGCGCACCATGTCCCTCCGCGAGCACGCGCTGTCCCTGTTCCGTGGCGCCGTGGGCACCGTCCGCCCGGCTCCCATGCTGAAGAGGGCTGTGAAGCTCCAGGGAGATGGGTGCCCCCAGCTGCTGGTGAAGGGCCAGGCCTTTCC
This sequence comes from Atrichornis clamosus, assembly GCA_013400975.1. Lineage (NCBI taxonomy): Eukaryota > Metazoa > Chordata > Aves > Passeriformes > Menuridae > Atrichornis > Atrichornis clamosus. Next base: position 8,776 of record WBMZ01015238.1, read on the forward strand.
AGTGAAGAGGGACCTGTACCTCGTGGGTTTTGGAAAAGCTGTGCTGGGGATGGCTGCAGCAGCAGAAGAGATCCTAGGAGACCACCTCACTCGGGGGATCATCAGCGTGCCACTAGGCATCCAGGAGAGCCTGCAGCGAGCGGGAATGCAGTAAGTACTGTTTCTGGACAATTTGGGGGAGTGGGGAGGAGGAGTGTAGGCTGCCAGATTTGTCCTCTGTGCAATGCTGCTGTGAACACCTTAAGTACTTTCTAGCTGCCCTCACTTTGCTGCCCACCCCATCCACCCCACCGCTCTCATCTTCAACCACCATCACATCCCAGTGGCACCAGTGACACAGCCCACCTCTTGTGCTGGATGTGCTGCCTCTTCAGCCATGGGGAAGAGACACTCAGCAAAGGCCATCCCCCTGTCCTGGTCACTCACTGTGCCCTGCTAGTACACCAGGCACCTGCAAGTGACAGCCTGGCTGCCTGTGTGGATGCACAGATCTGTGGTGTGATTGCCTCTCTTACCTCACCAGGGAGATGCTGCTGAAGCCACACAGCAAAATCCAGGTCATCGAAGGTGCCAAAAACAACCTCCCAGATGCAGAGGCTCTGAAGGGAGCAGTTGCCATCCAGGAGCTGGCTGAGGGTCTGACTGCAGATGATCTGCTCCTTGTGCTCATCTCAGGTAGTGTGGGGATCCCAGGGATCCGCTGAGGGCCCCCCAGCTGCCTGCCCACCCATGGCCATGCTATGTTGTGCCAGCCCTTTCAGCATGGACACCTGCACCTGTGTTAGTTTTCCTCTCCCTTCTGCCATCCTTTCTCCAGGGATGCAGCAAGGTAAAGCACAGGGCTTCCTGCTGCTGCAGTGGACACGCTGCCTCCCAGCACTGGAGAGAGACTGAGCTGCACAGGCTGGGTCCTGCAGTTGTGCCACCTCTGTGAGGTGGCATCTCTGGGCAGAGCTTGGCAGCTGTTCTCACCTCTTGGCAAGAAGATGCTTTCTTCCTGCCCTCTCCTTACATTTCGAGATACAGACTTGGAGAAGCAAGCACTTGCTGGACTTGCATGCTCCAAATTTGTGCAGGAATATGAGTCTGAAAGCTGAGATTTGGGAATGGCCTTTCCCAGCACTTGGCTGCTTCCCAGACAGTGGAAATGAGGCCTCCAGGTACCAACACAGTGAGCTTGCATGCCTTGCAGGGGCAGCCCTGCACACCCCCAGGCCCTGGTTGCCAGGTCCCGAGACTATCCCCAGATCCAGAGCTGTGTAAGAAGATGCATCGGAGGGATGGGATGCAGTGACATCACCCCAGCCTCAGCTCAGCGGAGTACTGGCTGTCACAGGGCAAAAGCATGGAGGGGCTTGGAGCAGCTCTGCAGAAACCCCTTGGTCTGCTCTGCTCAGTGTTTATTCCTCTGAGAATGCTGAAGCCTGATCCACTGCAGAGAGAGCAGTGCCATTAGGCAGACACCCAAGTGATTAGAATCTAGCTGTGCTTTCTGGGGATTCCCCTGGGCTTCCTCCTGTCTTTTGGCTACAGGGATCTCCAAGAGAGTGCTCAGCCCTTCAGGGAGCCTGTACAGGATCTCCCCGTGGCTGTGACTCCCTATGCATGTGCACTCCCACACAGCAGCCGGTCCCCAACTGCTCCTGCCTCTCAGCTAGATCCCTGGCTATTGACTGAAACACAGGCATTTGCATTTGTTTTTCTTGCTCATCATGTTTTATTGATGCTGATTTGTCTCAAACCTCTGAGCAGGCTTTGGGTTTTGACAGAAGCTTTCAGCTGCACTTCTGTGCGTGTTCACTCTCTGCACAGACCTTGCTCTTTTCTCCTCTGTATTTTTCATCCATTCCAGTTTTCCATTAGGACCTTGCCTTCTTTTCCACCTTTCCAATACCTGCTTGTATCAGACAGGATTCCCATCAATAAGGCTATCACCCTGGACTCTGGGTATGCTTTGTCCTTTGCATTACCATCTCCCCCTTTCCTTTCCTCCCAGGCCTAGGTGAGTGCAGTTCAGCAGTTTCCAATCTTGCTGCATCCGTAGCTGGTGTTTTTACACACTATCCTGAATAAATGGAGTCACCAAAGCAGGCAGTGTCCCCACGTGCACAGCACTGACTGCTGTGCGAGCTGTGGAGGCCGTGCTCCCTGCTCACCCATCCAGGCAGCCCTTGAATAGCAGTGTGAGGACACACTAAGTAGCCCAGTGTAGAGGTGACAGTAGTTGCTGTCCCTTTTCTGTCACCCCCACAACACTGCAGGCATGTGGTACCCCAGTCCAGCCAGGCTCACACTGCCTGGGTGAAGTGTAGCTGACTGCAGAGAGTGAAGGACAAATGATTAAAACCCATTGGTGAAGATGACTGAATTTTCCAGAGATGTTAACTTAGGTCCCCAATCACCTCTGCCTTCTGTCCAGACACTGGTGAAGGAAGAGGAAAGGCTCAAGCCTTGCTCTTCTCTGTCCTCCTTTTCCTGCTGATGTCCTTGCCATCTCTTCTGCATCCTAGGGGGTGGATCAGCCCTACTGCCTGCTCCCATCCCTCCCATCCTCCTCGAGGAGAAGGAGAAACTCACAAAGATGCTGGCTTACCAAGGAGCTGCCATACAGGAGCTGAACATTGTCCGGAAGACTCTGTCCGTGCTGAAAGGTGGAGGGCTGGCCCAGCTGGCATATCCTGCACGGGTAACCAAGGGAAAGCCCCTGCTTGCCCAGAGATCACCCATTGACCCTCAAAATAGAGGTGTAATCAACCAGCCCAATTGTGCTTGCAGGGTTTTTCTCCTCACTGAATGAACAACTTTGCACACTGTTTTGTGGCTCACTGGCTGAGATTTTACTGAGGGCCTAAACTTTCAGGGAGATGAGATAGAAGAGGGGGAATTCAGACCTGGGAAACTTCAGCCATCCCATCACACCCCTTTCTGCAGACCCCATCCCACACCCAGCAGGCACTTCCAAGTGCTGGTGCTTCAGCACAGCACTTTTAAGGCTGGCTCTGACCCTTGGCTCCCCTGGGGGCTGTTCTCAGCGTGTGCCATCACTGGACCCGTACTAGGTTGGGCCTGACAAGTGCAGTGTCACAGGTTACATCGTTCAGCTTGATGGTCCAGCATCAAAGGGGACGTAAATCTGTGGGTTTGAGAAGGGCAAGGTGACATTCACAGGACCATAAAACAAAAGCAGGCCAAGACTTGCCCCATTTCCATCTCTTTTGATGTGGGGTTGGCACTCAGAGCAGTGCTTATGCCAGGACTCTTGTGTGGTCACTTGTCTTTGCCTCCTGCAATAATTTGTGGGTATTTCTTTCCATAGGTGGTGAGTCTCATCCTGTCTGATGTCATTGGTGACCCCCTGGACATCATAGCAAGTGGCCCCACTGCTGCCAGCTCCCACAGTGTCCAAGACTGCCTTCAGATACTCACCAAATACAACCTGCTGCACAAGCTGCCCAGGTCAGTGGAAACAGTCCTCTCCAGCTCTCCCATCAAGCTCACTGCTCCAGAAAACTACTCCCATGTTTCTAACATCATCCTTGGGTCAAATACACTGGCTTTAGACGAGGCCAAACGCCAGGCTGAGGGCCTGGGCTATGCGGCTCTGGTTCTGAGTGCAGCAGTCCAGGGGGAGGTCGGCCGTGTTGCCACACTGTACTGCCAGTTGATCCAGCTGGTGTGTCTGGGCTTCGCCGGCTTCGGAGAAGGGTCCCTGAGTGATGAGGTGAGGGGGAATCTCCTGCAGCTGGCAGCAGAGCTACGGATCCCAGGTTTGGACCTTGATGAGTTTATACAGGCCCTGCGAGGATTAGGGCCTGAAAGACCAGTCTGCATCCTGGCCGGTGGAGAAACCACAGTGCAGCTCCAAGGAAGTGGCAAGGGAGGGAGGAACCAGGAGCTGGCCCTGCGTGTGGGGCTAGGGCTGCACAGGACACAGGCCACAGGAGCCAGCAGCCCCCAAGGGAGGTGTGAGATCATCTTCTTCAGCGGGGGAACGGACGGGCAGGACGGGCCCACAGAGGCAGCCGGAGCCTTCTGCAGCCCAGAGCTGGTGGCTGAGGCACTTCAGGAGGGCCTGGACGTGGAGGCCTTTCTCAGGAACAACGACTCCTACTCGTTCTTCAGCCAGTTCCAAGGTGGCCATCACCTCCTGGTGACAGGCTTGACAGGCACCAATGTCATGGACATCCAGGTCATTTTAATTAGAGCCGTGGAGAGATTGTGAGAGCTCCCTCTGCAGATATCCAGATGCACTTAATTAGGACCAGGAGTAAATGAAAGCACCAACACTGCAGACAAATGCAAACTATTTAAATTAGGGCTCACTGTCAAGCCTGCTAGTCTCTTTGACAGAAAGAATCCACTAATTAGACACACGAGTGGATGTCCACAGCAAAAACAAGCACTTGTAATTGGGGGGATCAGAGGAAGGTAAGAGGTCACATTACAGACAAGCAAGCTGGATTTAAGACTCTTGTGACTGCTTCAACTATAGTTAAGAGATGTGGGGAAGTTGAGGCCATGGCAGGGCTGCCAGGGAGAGCCCTTGCTTCACTGTTGCACTTCCAGTGCCCCCAGCTCAAGAGAACTCAGCAGTGGACTTTTGGGGGTTCACTGGAGCAAGTTACAGTGACTGAAGGATGTAAAAGCAGTAACGGCAAGGCCTGCTCACCTGAAGCATGGAGGTGCTGGGGGATATGGTGGGAAGGGGACACCCAGCACCTGCTCCACGTGCCAGCACAGTGCCCTGCAGCCCCTCCCACACCAGGGTGAGGAGGTGACAGAGACCCTAAGCCCAGCAGAATGCACACCCAGGAGCGTGGCTGAGGAGCACATTGGCAGAGAGAAGTTCTTGAAACTGGCTGGGTGACACATGCAGTGCAGAGTGACACAGAGGGTGGCATACCTTCACTGTCCAGCCTAAGGATGGGGGACACAGGAAGTGCAGTGACAAGCCAGCCGAGTGGAGTCCTCCTCTGGCCTCCTTCCCTCCAGAGGAACATCTTCCCTGCTGATCCCTGTTGGGAGAGCCTCCATACTAGCAGCATGTATGCCATGAGCTTTCATGGTGTTGTTTTCCAACTGTCTAGAAAACAGTCGTGCATCCAGCCTGAGCCACTGACCTTTCCTCTGCGCTGAGGCAGAAGTTGCTGTCATTCTGATTAACTCTGCTAATTCCACAGAACAAAAGGCAAGGAAACCTTCATGCTCAGCTCTCCTGACCCATGCTGCTGAGCTGATCAAAGGGCAAAGCTGCCGGAGCTGTGCTCTGACAGGGAGCTGCTCCCCCACACGCATGAGGACACGGTGGTTATCACGTTTTTGTCACCTACTGCAGTGCGATATGTGGGAGAGTGGAGATGAGCTGCGTTTCCCAGGACGCGGAGCCCACAGTGGGGCTGGATTTCAGAAGGGCTTTGCCTGTAGCAACAGGCACACTGATGGTTTTGGCTGGATATTCAAAGGACTTCAACTCAGCAGCCAGTATGACCCAGCACGTCCGATTCCTTTTGAATATCCGTCTGTTTGTTACAGAGCCTAAGCGGGAGCTGAGCTCCTTTGAAAATCCAGCTCTAATGTAATAGGACACGCTTGACTCAGACTCTTTCCAGACAGACCGACCTACTCCGTGTGGCTGATCTCATCTCATGACATAAATACACCGTTGTGCCAACACCGTGAGTCGTGGTGTCTCACTGAACAGTCATTCTCAAGGTGCATCGGAGAGTGAGATTTTGAGGAGGATGCAAAACCTCCTATTTTGGTGTTGAAGCCAATATCTAAGAAGTAGGGATATCAGCAGGACCATCACAGGGCCTGGTATCAATGCCAGGCTGGCAGCTGGACTGTCTGGGCTACAGCCCAGGCTCAGAGTAAGGCACAACCCTGGGAATTTCAAAACCCCAGTCTTGCCCAGTGGTTTAAACTTGTCCACGCATCTCATTTGTCCTCAGACTCTGAAGGTCTTCTGTAACGTGCCTGAACTTGCTCACACTCTGAGATCTGCTGGGGAAAATCTGCCAAGCATTATAAAGCTGGCTGTGCCCCCGTAATGTCAGGGGGTGGTTGTGCAGGAGAAGCTGCTTTGTGCCGTGTGTTTTTCTCTGGAGGTCGCTGGCAGGTCGCCTGCTCCATGCCCAGCAGGCCAGCTCCACAGGGGCACTAACGCGGGCAGCGATACAGCCAGAAGGATGGGCTGCAGCCAGGATAACTGGCTAAAGCTGGCTCCACAACGTTGTCATTGCTCCAGCAGAATGCACAGTGACTCCGATTTTGGGCTGGGGTGCCTGGCAGGAGGGTCACTGGCATCTTCAGCAGAGGTCTAGTGTGCCAGCCTGGGCACGCTGCCACGGGCCCACCATAACCCCCTGCCCACAGCTCTGCCACATGGCCGAGCAGTGCCCTGGTCCTTGGAGCTGCTGCTTGTGCTGCCTCCCAGTCAAGTTCAGAGGACCTTGGGCTAGTGCTGGCTGGCTCCTCCTGGGAAATGCCTACCCCAGGTACCCTGAGCGGTGTCCTTGCGTTCTGAATGGTGGCTTTTCACTAACAATTAAAGAGTGTGTGCTGGAAAGGAGAGAAAGCTAATAAAAGGTTTGTTGAAAGGATGGAGCTATTTGAGGTGCGTTTCACATCTACCTTTGCTTGGCCACCATATATGGATTTTGTTCTTGTCCTTTCTTTCCTAATGAGGAGATAACAGGGCAGGGGGAGATTCACCAAGGACACCCAGGCTACAGAAATACTTCTCTGATGCTTCTACCTGGATTACTCAAAGCTCCGTTTCCAAAGGGTTGCTTGGGTGAACCTTGTGCAACGTCTGCCTAGGGACAAAAGGACCACTGGAGTGTGTGCAGCCCTCACAGACAAAGCATCATCTAATTCTTCTGGACAGTGCTCAGCAGGGAATTGTCTGTCACTGCTGCAGCCCAAAGGCAGCTCCCTCTGACCTGCAGTCCCTTCACAGACAGCAAAAGGCCCCACGCACAAGCCAATGTACATTTAGGCCACAGTGGTTGGGTTTAGCAGGATTTGTGAGATCACAGTTGCATCTTAAGACATGAGAGCATCGCTTACCTGCCTAGTAATGATTTGCCTCTGGGCTATCAGGGCCTACCAGCAGCAATGATTGGGAACTTGAGTGAGTCACCACAGCTGAACAGGGCTATGCAGCTTGCCCTCGCTGTCCTGGATGGGATATTGGCATCAAGGGAGTGAACCCGAGCAAATGAAGAAAGCAGAGCGTGGCTGTGGTCACACTGAGCAATCCCAGAGTTTGGGCTATGCTTGGACCAGCTCCACACCATCCTGGCTCCAGGGTGCTTGTGCCTAAGGAGAAAAGTCACAGAGACAGTGAGGACAGTAAGAGCCACTTGGGTTTGATGCTCCCAGTCCCTTCCCTTTTTATCAGAAAAGCCAAACTTTCTACACCAGCCAGCCTTCAGGAAGGAGGGTGAGATGGCCAACAGCTCCCTGGCCATATCCCTACACGTGGACAGGGGACACTGGGGCAGTTGTTGGGACAAACGTGCCCAGATGCTGGGTGCGGAGCAGGCAAGTAGAGCCCGGGTACGTTCAGGGTTGATTTGCTCTCCTAAGCAGGCAGCTCGTAGCCAAATAGTGCTAACGGCCGGGAGAAGTAACGGCGTTATTAACAGCACGAGCTTTTGGCAGTAAATTAAAAATCTTGGCTGCCGCCCTTGGCTCTGCTCTTGCCTCTTAGAAGACATTAATATCACAGCTCCCCAGCATTCCCATTATCACTTCATTAAGGATCCAATAATGATAAATGTGGATGGTTTTATTTTGCACGGAGCCTGATTAATGGCCAATAATTCACTAGGTGTTAATGGGGCCCTTCCTTTACGGAGACATTGGAAGGGGCTGCCTTTCATCTCCTCCACAAGCCATGATTTTCACGATTTTCGCTAATGTGACAGATATAACACAAACCTTGAAAGAGCGGCTGAGGCCTCTTGAGAAACCTTGATGAGTGTCGTGCTTGGGGCAGCCCTTGCTGCTGTGGCCATTCCTCAGCTCCTTCTTCTTCTTCCTCCCCTATGCTGCTGGCAGTGCCTGCACGCAGAGCTGCCAGAGGCTGTCACCCATCTCCCAGGATAGTGCAGGGCAAAACCAAAGCAGCAGATTCCCCAGGGATGATCCCACCAGCACCAGGGGCTCCCCACAGCAGATGTGATGCAAAACCAGGCCCACCCTTGCAAGGGGGTGCAATGGAAGGAGTGGGCTTGTGCTGGCCTCGCCCTAAAGCAGCTTGGCACAGCTCACCTGCATCCCAAGATGACTCGGGAGCCTGGGATGCAGGACTGAGTCCAGGCTGAGGCCAGCAATCCTCCTCCAGCACCCCAGGGGACAGCTCTGGTGGCTCCTTCGAGGCTGGCTCCCATGGCACAGGGGCTGCTCTCCGCCGTAGGACCCCGGCGTATTGCACGGCTTCAATCCCTATATGAAGTGGGATGTATAATCACATAGGAATAAAAAGCCATACAAGACAGCAGGCTGTGAGTTGCTCCATGCTGGCGGGTGACGGGACAGTCCCTCTGCAGTGGCTGCCACGGCCCCCGCTGGGATGGAGCTGGACCCCAGGAAGCCCCTGAGAGCCCCCCCAGCCCCTGTACAGGATCTGTGGGGAGACAGAGGAGCCCTGCATCAAACAGAGAAGAGAGAAAACTTAGGAGGCCCCAGAGCCGCTGGAGAGGGAGCCCTGGGAGGTGTCAGCACTTGCTCCCAGCTCTCCCAGCTAACAAGGGCCTCCCATCCCAACTCCCCACTGGGAGCTATGACAAGATTTGTTCTGTACTACACCCAGACCTCCTCCCCTCTCCCAGTCATCCTGGAGCATCACCCTGCAGGGGCTCCTCCAGCCTGGGAACCCTCTGCTTGTACCACCATCATCCCCCAAGGCTTTATCACCCAAGGCAGTGGGTACCACAACCCTCCAGCACCATCATGAACACCTGGTGAGGGAAGAAAAAGGAGCCAGCCTCCTCCCCATGGAGGTTGAGCATCCTTCTCCATCTGACCAGAGACAGAAGAGCCCGGCAGCTGGAGAGAACAGTTGCGGGGAGCTGTCAGCACCCAGCTGTCAGAGCCCAAATCCCCTGGCAGCCCATTAGGAGCAGCTCCTGGCTGCCTGCAGGAGCTCTTGACAGGGGGCCAGGCACCAGCGTGAACAAGCGTGGATCCTCCACTAAGGAGGTGGATGTGGGTGGGAGGAAACCGGGGAGCTGTTCCTCTGGTGAACGCTCACCGAGCAGCACTGGCACAGCCCCATGTTCTGGGCTGGGGGGCAACCAGGGCAGGCTCCCTTGGGAGCCCACCCAAGCAGTGCTGGGGATAAAGCCAAGTGGCGGCCAGCAAAAGGGCTGTTTGTGCCGCCTCCTCTCCTCCTGCCTTTCTGCTCACATCCCAGCAGCGATTCTGGCATCCACGGGATGGGAGACCTGGAGCAGTGCCCAGGGCAGGAGGGGCCGGGTGCTGGGTGCAGGCTCATGCAGTGCAACCCAGACACACAAACTGAGAAGGGAAGAGCTTCCTCTAGCTAAAAAAAACCCCAAACCAGCTAACAACAAAGTAGCAATACACTCTCTCGTTGCCACCCAGCATCAAAACCCTCTTTTTGCTGGGCTAGGAAAGCACAGACAACCAGTAGCCTCCAGCTGAGCACCACGATGTTTGCTTGGGCAGCTCCAGGCAGGGGCTGAACCACCCCAGAGCCATCATCCTGGGCTCCACTTAAGCCAGCAGGAGGAATTTCAAGCCTCAGGCTGCCTTTCCATGCTACAGGGCAACACTGGGAGCATCCACACTCTTCGAAACATTCCCAGAAACCTTCCTCCATTCCAGGTTTCCCCAGGGGCTGGAGCAGCTCAGCTAGATGGACTCTGCACATCATTCCTTGTGAGGTGTGCCTGCCCATCCTGAGCAGTGGATGGGCAGGAGTCATGAGGCATCCCCACACGTGCCCTCCCTGGTGCAGTGCAGGCTGCTAGACCCCCAAGGAACAGGAAATCCATCCACACAGAAGCTTTTTTCAGTGCAAAACCTGAAGGGTTTGGCTTTGTACATCAGTATTTCCTAAGCTTTCACCCATCTGATCCAAGAGCTGTGAAGAAGCAAGGGTCAAACCACACCACTGTCACATTTTGGGAGAATGAAGGGGTCGTCCCCACTCCGGAGGGGGATAGTCCTGCCTGTCCCTCGGCCAAGCTGTGCCACAGAATTTGCCAGATGACCACCGTGACTCTCTGAAAAGCAAAAACCCCACAGCCTGAGTGGCTCGACCCAACCAAAATCCCCAGCAAAACCCACACAGGAGGTGAGTGGTGCCAGCCAGTGTCAGGGAGGAGGCACACACCAGTGATCACACCACCGGAGGGAACCCGACACCGTGGTGGCACTGCCAGGTCCTCACTCACTCCTTAACTGCCTCCAAACCAAGTCAGCAATTACGGGATCATCATCTGATGAATTGTAGGAAAAGATGTGTTTGTGAATCACTGCACCCCGGCTGGGTAAGAACACTGCCAGTGCTGTATTTGGGAGCAATTACTCTCCCCGAGCATGTGAATCATTAGGTATAATTACCCTAATAAATAAAAGGAAGATAGCTCCAGTCTCTAGCCTAATCTAGAACAAGAGATTTTCGAGGAGAGCTGTATGAAAGAAAACCAGGAGCACGAGGCAGAGGGAACGCAGGAAGAGAACTTCAAAATCTGGATGTGCCATTAATCCTCCCCGCAGCAACCAAAGCCAGCCGGCCGCAATGGAGTCCCTCCCACAGGTCACCACTGGAGCTTGGTGGCAGAGAGGGCCACCAGTTTTCCATAGAGGGCTCAAATTTGGCTGCAAAGGTTTGTCCCTTCCCAAGGCAGCATCCCAGAGGACCACAACTTCTCTTGGCAAAAGTTTCTCTGCTACAAAAATGCAAACAGGTTAAAATAAAAAAAAAAAAAATTACTTCGAGGATGATGGGGGGGCAACAGTTACTTGGGTCTAACAAAACCGTTTTGCTTTTCTCCTGGGAAACACTGGAATGAAAAAAAAAATACTCTAAGCCCACCCCACTCAAAGTTGACATTTTGAAAGGAAGCAGCAATTTTCTTCTTCACTTAAAATGTCATCACAGACTTTTGCTGTAAAAAAAAGCAGCTTTCCTTGAGTGACATTTTAAGGGGAAATGTTGACTTAAAACCAGAAGGAAAACCCCAACCCATGCAATGAAATGTTTCGAGCTGTAGTGAGACTCCTTGCAGGGAAATCAATATTTTTTGTAGGGAAAAAAAACCCAAACAACTACACATATTTAGTTACTGAATTTCCCATGGAACAAACACATCCTCAAGGAAGCAAGACTTTGGGAAAGGATGGAGCAGCATCACTGCCCTGTCCTGGAAGAAAGAGCATCCCTAGTTCTGGGCAAGTTTTCTCAAAAGCCCTGCAAAGCAAAGCAAAAAATCAGCAGTAGAGGCTGGGTTTGTCCTGTCAGGTGCCAAGCAGATGGTGCTGCCTGTGTCCTGTCCCTGCAAGATGCCACTGCAGGAGCTGCTCCTGCCCAGCCCAGCACTGGGAAGATACCAAGGCTGGTGGGTGCTGGCACCAGCATGGGGAGCCCTGGTGAGCAATAGCAGGGTTTATCCCACAGCCTTTCAGGGGAGAAATTGGATTTAGGCTGTGACTCATGGGAATCTTGCTTGTTCCCCAGGGGAAAAGAGGATTGTGGCTCGTCCCTTCTCTGCTTGCAAGAGGGGCTGGGCTCTGCCAAGAGCTGCTCCACGAGATCCGGCTGGGCCATGCCTTTGCCTGGGGCTCTCCTGCTAGGTGGGGCTTGACCAGGAACAATCCGTGCTTGGGCTCTCCCTGGAGCCACCAGTTATTGCTGCCTGGGTTTTGTTTTTTTTAATAACCTGTAATATGAGAAGCCTGCCCAGGAGAGCGGAGGGATTATTGGCAAATATCACTTCCCATTTGCCAGGCTTCGAGGGGCTTGAGCCACACGGATTAGCCGGGAGCAGAGAGAGGGACACAAACCAGCAGCTTGGGACAGACCAGAACTGAGCCCTTTTAACACAGAACTGCAGTGAAATCCCGCAGACAAGTATCCTCCAACCTCCAAAGGAGAGGGCCGGGTGGGAAGGGCTGTGGAATTCTAATTAGCTTTTTGATATTAATGAATTGGCACTGAAGCAAACAAGCCGGCAGCAGTGTCTGGCACAGCTCCTGTTGCCATATCCCAGTTCGGGCACTGGGCAGCCCGCACAAGGGGGCTTGGTGGCACAGTCCCTAAGGTGGGGGACAGCCAGGGACGTGGGGACACAAAGAGGGGCGGAGGGGGACACATGCCACTGGGCACAGGAGCTACTTGGGGACGATGGCACAGGAAAGATACAAAGCATCCAGGATGTGAGGGCACACAGCGGGACATGCCACGGTTCTGGTCACCATCACCACAGCTGACACCCGGAGCTGCCGGTGCTTACACAGGACCACCTCCCCTGCCAGGGGCTCTCTGCAAGGCCAAAGCTGAGTCACTTCATCCCCAGGTAAAACCCAGGGATGGGACACCCCATCACCAGCTACACCACAGATGCCTGCTGGCTTGGAGACCCAAAAGCCAGCAGCTGGAGACATGAGGTGTGTAAATAAATCCTTGTGTAGGACATCTGTGTCTCAGCCCCTTTTTAAGGGCTCCAAGAGCCTATGGGGCACCCAGCAGGCAAGCCAAGAGGAGCCACAGGGTGCAGAGCCAGGGGCCCATGCCAGGGGTGCTGGGGACATTCTGCAATATTAATGAGCACTATTAATTATTAAATGCTGCTGGGCAGGGAGGGGAAGGAACTTCCCTCTTGCTCAGGAACAGCCAGTGACCAGCAACTTCTTGTCTCCAAGACTAACAGCTGCTCAGGGAGGTGAAGGGGCTCCCCGCACATCACTTCCAGCATTCTGGGTGCAGACCTGGGAGCCACCCACCAGCAACTGCTGAATGTATGACCCAGCCACAGTCCCATCACAAGCCACCCTCCGAGTTCACCGTGGTGCCAAAAACAAGCAACACAAGCAATTCTGTGAAGAAGCATCACCTCAAGCACGGCCCTTGAGTCCAGCTCACCTCCCCCGGCCTTTACGAGCATCTCCAGCAACAAGCCCAGCCTGAGAAGACAGAAATCTTCCCCAATGCCTGACTAACTGAGCTCTACTTATCAACACAGCCCCACCAAACCTACAAACTATATCCCACCCTCCTCTTTACTGCTTTAACCTCTTCTAAACCCTCCTGGAAAGGCAGGAATCACTGTGTGCCATGCTGAGCCACCACAAGTTGATTAAGCCCTAATTAATTGCGTTAAGGTCAGCCAATGTACTCTGTTAAGGAAGAAAGCCAATAATTAAACTCCACGTGTGGTGTGCTTCTGCCATTAGCTCCCCAGGCTGCAGTGGCAGCGTCAGGCTCGGCGGGGTCACAGCCAGCGCCGCTCGCCAGCACATGGCGGTGGCAATCGGGGAAATAATTAAGTGCTTCATCAGCACTTCAGCGGCCGGGTGACATAACCCACCCAGCATGGCCGTCGGCAGCGGGGCTGCCCGGGAGGGCACGAGGTGGACGGGACCGCGGTGGGGACACCGATAGCGTGGGGAGCATCCTCTGCAGGGCACCCCGAGAAGGACACGGCCCTGTCCGGCTGGGCTCAGCCATTTCCCCGGCAGTGCTGGGGGCTGGCGCGGGTCCCTGCCCGGGGAGGGAAGCCCTGCGGGTGCCGACAATGGGGTTTTGTGTAGCCCGGACAAGAGCACCTGCCCCGGCGCTGGGAGCCGGCCAGGGGCACCATATGGAGGGGACCTTCCCCTCGCTGTGGCGATGCCCTCTCGGCATGGGGCCAGTCTGGATGGGATGCAGCCCCTGGCATGGAGAGGAGCCCCTGTGCCATGCAGGATGGGGCCGTGCGAGCCCATCACCACTCCAGCCTGGAAATGCGACCGCCAGACACAGAGATGATGGATACAAGGTGGGTGCGAGCGTCAGTTTTTTCCTGGCCACTCCAGCCCCAGGTGCTACATGTCCTGAGACGCTGAGGGTGCTGCAGGGGAGCCCCCAGTGAAGCCCAGCCCTGAGGCAAAATCTTGCCTTGCCTTGGGGCTTTGCAGCAGAACAGGGAATGACAGGACAGCACGACGGATGAGGAAGGGGTCCCGCGGCTTCTGGGGATGGGAAGGAGCTCAGGGCATTTGGGGCTCTGCCCCGTCAATCCCTCCCTGGCAGCAAGCTCATTTAAGGCTTTTCTTTGCTCCCAGCTGAAAAAATAAAGGCCAAGGTAATCTGCCTGCCTGTCCCTCTTTGTCTCGGGGATAATAGCAGCCAGCGCAGTGTGGAGCACCCCAGGGCTTTGCAGATTAGAGCTTTCAGAGATGTCTACAGTGAGTGCCTGGACAAAAATGAGAGGTGGTGGAGCAAGCAGGACGAAGGGGACCTCACAAGGTCACCCTGCCTACCTAACTGCACCTCACCTCTCCTTCCCCTGCCACTGGCCAGGCGGGCGATGGGATGGTGGCAGAGTACTCCTCTGGGCCTCCCAGCTCAAAAGACTGACCTCACTGAGGGCAGAGTTACAACTATGTCACAGCAGCTTTTTGTTTTATAGTTTGCACTTTGATGATTCTGATAATTGCACATCTGAACTGGGGAGGGGAGGAAATAGAGACAAAACCATGTAACCTGCCACAGAAACCACAACAGTGTGAGCTGCTGCTCCCGTACTCACGATGACTTCTCTGCAAGCCACCTACAAGACCCAAAATGACTGGCTGGAGACACATGGGAATTGCTGTACAGGGCTGAGCTGCAGCTGGCTTTTCAATAACTCAAAGGGTCAAGACACAGGAGAAAAAATCCCAAACCAATTCCCCTATTTCCCATGAGTTTTGTCTGGCAGGAGGCGTCCCAACCCCAGCAACGAATATCTGCTCAGGAATGTCTCATGTCTAAAAGCACACAAAAAAAAGGAGAGGTGGGAGGAAACCCTACGCCCAGCCTTCTTTCCCTGTGGCCGAGTTCAAACAGCTTCGAAGGGGCAGGCAGGGGCTCGCAGCAGTTGTGCTGGGGCTCAGCAGTGCACAGGCAGGCAGAGGGCAGAGTGGAGGAAGATGCCATCCCTTGTGCATCCCCCTCCCCGGCTCTCTGTCCCTGCTGTGGATGTCCACGCCAGCCCCAGGATGCGGCCAGGCTCCGGCTCCTGATCGTCCCCTGCTCACCCTCCCTCCTTCCTGTCACCACACACGTCATTCCTCCAAACACAGCCCATGGAGCTGGCGCGGCGGTGCCGACACCGGTGAGCCGGAGGGGGCCCGGCCAGTGCACCCCACAGGGCTCGGTGCCTTCACATTCCGCTCCCGCTCCGCCCAGGTTTATTTAGTTGATCAAAACCATCGGGTGCCCAAAACCACAACAGCATCCTCTGAAAAAAAACTTCCTAGGGACAAGGCATCTGTGTAGGCATTTTGTAGACCTTCAGGTGTGCCTATCCCCCAAAACACCCCACATGCCATCTGTGTGCTGCCCACTTCAAGCATCACCTCTTTCCTGCCTTTTAGAGCCAGCCTAGAGATGAAGACAGAGCTAGACAGAGCAGAGGGGAGACAGAGACACCAGACAATAAATTCATGGCTAAGCCTGTGGGTCCCTGACAGCCCAGCTCTGGGCTCAGCAGACCTCATCCCTGCTCTGCCCCCTCGGGGTGCCCACACCTTCCCCTGGGCACCCCATCCCCTGGGCATAGCACCCACGCTGGCTGCCGCCCGGGGTGATCCACAGCATCCCACTGAAATTCTAGCTCCGGCCTCCGTAGCAGATGGAGATAAGGACAAAACTACTCCCTCGCTTATAAACAAGGGGCCAGATTCTGTCGCCAGCATCCGGCCGGCGATACCTGAGCCGGTGAGGCCAAACCCAGCCACAAAGCAGCTCCATGTAGGGATCACACCCGGGATCCGGCAGCCTGCCCGCGGTACGGGGAGCGGGAAGCACAGCTCAGTCCTTGCTTCTCCTTTTACCTGGGGCTGAATCCCAGCAGCGCGGGAGGAGCGATGCAGAGCAAAGGTAGCTTGGGGAAATGGGATCCCCTCCTGGGGACAGTATCAAAGACACATGCAAAAGGGAAAATAAAAGACCAACCCCCCCGTCCCTCAGCCCCGTCCCTGCTCCAAACAAAGGCAAACCTGGGCATAGCAGCACACACCTGAAACACAAGCCCTCTAAGACCCCAAGCCCCCTAGCACCCCAGGCCGGCTGAGGGCCTCCCAGCCCCATGGGACCCCCGGTCACCAGCACCGCACACAGACCTGAATGACAGAGATGCCCAAACCGAGACATGGGGCCCGTGATCAAAATCGTGCTGGGAGAAAAACCCACCCTGGGGAAAGCAGCTCCGTGGAGGTACCTGTGTCAGACCGCCAGTGCCCCCCAACCGCGGGCCATCCCAACACCGCCCTGCCTGGGAGGTGACAGGTATTTATTGGGGAGAGCGGCTGTCCCCCCGCGCTGGGGACTACGGCTGGAGGGCGGCAGGGGCTGCCATTGGCTCCCGCGCCACCCCGGCCGCATCGCTCTCCAGGGGCTCGCTCTGCCAGGGCCAACTTTACAAGGGAAGCAATTATTTCTTTTTTTTTTTTTTCCCCCAGCTGAAACAAAGACGAGGGCTCGAGTGAGCGAGAGCACGGATGAGAAAACAGGCGAGGGGGGGGGAGAGTGGGCTGGAAAAAAAGCCCACACAAACCCACAGATCTTGAAACAAGAGGGAAGGATAAAAAAGAAACCAGAGGCTGCAGAGGTAGACGTGGAGATGGGAGGATGAAAAATTGCAGAGGGAAGAGGCAGCAGCCGAGAGAGGAGAGGGGAGATCAGCCGTGTCACATGTATCACATCCCCGGAGAGCCACTGGCCACCCCGACAGCCCTCCGAGGCCACCCGGGACGATGCAGTGCACCCACAGGGAGTCAGCCCTCTCATGGGCCGGGGCTCTGCGGGGAGAGCAGCGTGCAGGAGAGACAAGGGCTCGGCCCCTCAGGACATGACTCCTGCCTCCCAGGGTGCTCCCCACTCGAGTGAGCTCTCCCCCAGGCTCCTCTGGCCCCACCACGGTGGCCAGAGCTGTGACGGCTGGGGACATGGGGGGCCACACTGAGCGGCCGAGGGGTCCCCCTGAGGTGTCCCTCCCCCGGATCCACCTGCCGCCAGGCAGCCGGCGCCCGACCCACGCCCACACCAGCCCCTGGCATCCCCCGGCCTCGCTCTCCGTGGGCACCCGAGAAGCCCCATGACCCCGAGCGGTCCCCAGGACCACCGATCCTCCATCCCGGAGTCTCTTCTCCCCGGCCGGCCAGGCAGCCGCCTCCCTCCCCGCTGCTCCCGGCAAGATCCAACCCCGGCTCCGGCCCAGCGCCCCCGGCCAGCGGCAGCAGCGGGGACACCCCCGCGCCGGGCTCCGCCGCTCCCATCCCCGGGGCCGGTACCGGCCGGGCAGGACCCGGCGCCGCTCCCTGCCGGTCCAGCCGAGCCGGGCGCACCTGCCCCGCCGCCCGCTCCTGCCCCTCACCGAGCTCCCCATGGACCGGCCGCGCTGCCGCTGCCGGTGTCGGTCCTACCTGCGCGGCGCCGCCGTCCCCGTCTGCAGCCGCCGCCGACTCGCGCTGCCGCGGGGGCGGGCAGCGGGAAGGG
>WBMZ01015241.1:0-30614 GCA_013400975.1 Atrichornis clamosus
TGCTTGGAGTGGCTCCAGCTTTGCTCCCAGACACTCTCGCCCTCAGAGCGGGCCTGCTGCAGCACCAGCTCACCCTGCCCTGGCTCCCAACACTGCGGGGGAGAGTTCCAAGGAGTGTCCAGCCCCAAGGAAAGGGGCTACTCTGAGAACGTGGAGCATGAGATGGCAGGGAAATGGGCTGGGGAATTTCTATTGCCCACAGGACTGCCAGCTTTTTGGTGTCCCACTATTTCTCCTGCAGCAAGTGCACCTCTTCCCTTTCCTAAATGGTGCTTACCAGCAAGCAGCTGGAAAAGCGCACTGACAGGGCATGAGCATACACAGGGCTTGGAATAGGAGACTCAAAATGAAGATCCAAACCCAGATATCCACCCAGCAACAAAAGACACAAAAAGTGAATGGGAAACAGAGGGAAGTCCCTGGTCTGGCAGTCCCCCCGAAGAGAGCAGCCCCAGGGCTATGGGGAGGGGCCAGGCAGGGAGCTGCCCCCAGCCCTGCTTGGCCTCCCCTTGTGCCACACCCAAACCCACATTTGCTGTCTGGCTCTCAGCTCCCTGCAAGCTCCTGGCCCCCTAATTCAGCACATTCAGAGATGCCAAGTGAGGCATCCACAGGAAGCTCTTTCCTAGCATGGGAAAGTTCAACACCCAGACTGGCTCAAGCACATCCCCAGTCTCCAGCAATCCCCAGTACCCCCCACACAGCAGTGGGCCACGGCAGGCTGGCTACCCAGCTTTGACTCGGGGTCAACTCCAAAACCCAGCATCAGAGAAGCAACGGGTTTCCCCAGGGCCAGAGTGTTCCTTGCACACATCTTCTGTGTTACTCACACCTTAAAAACATTGTGTAGGAATCTTTTTAGTTGTGGCCAGAGACCCCCAAGTCTGCATCTCTGCTGGGCATGGCCATTCTGTGCTGGGCAGAACAAAGCACAGAAGGACACAACGGCAGATTATTTAGAAGTCAAACGTGGTCCACATTTTACTTTTTCCCCTGCACTACGCGGGTACCAAGTTTGTGTTTCTTCTTGAACCACAGATGGGCCATTGCCTGACCCAGCCCCAAGCCCTTCTCACAGAGCCCCAGCTCAGCTCGGCCATGTCTGTGCCAGGTACTTGACACCCTGGGAACACTGTGCCAATGTGGAAAGCAGATGACCAGGAAGTGGTTTTCCATTCTCAGCAACAACTTTAGCAGCTTGCATGTGAAAATTAAATGGACATTCAAGAGGAAGAGCCCAAGGTTTTCTCACATGGTGAGGCAGAAATGGCAGGCGGCACCGGCGAGGTGCAAGCCAGTGCTTCCAGCTCCTGTTTGAGCAGGAGCAGGGCCCTGGCAGCCAGCACTTACCAGCGTCCAAAGGACGTAGATTGTGAAAAGTGCTATAGTGAGTGCTATGAGTCCGATGGCCTCCAGCCGGCTGTTGAACTGCAAGTGGTCCTGGGCCCCGCGCAGACACAGCCAGCCGGAGATCGCCGCCAGTGGAGTGATGAACAGGAAACACACCATATCGCAGAAAAGGGTCCTCTTCTCATTGCGGGGCCCGGGGTCCTTCAGCCACTGTGGGAAGGACGGGAGAAAGGGATCAGTTGGCGGCCGGCAGTGCACGGCGAGCGGGCGGAGCCGGGGAACTCTCGCCTGCAATGTGCAGTCTGGGTGGACCTGTTGCGTACGCTTGGCTCACATAAACCTTCTCCAAAATGGAACTAGAGAGTGTCAAGTCAAGTTTTAACAACTAAAAGTGGAAATGAAAGAAACAACTAAAGAATGTGTGCAGGGAAAAGCAGTAGTGAATACAGATGCTCCTGAGCTCCCCACTGGAGTAGTGAGGAGCAGGCAGCAGGAGGTCAGTTCAGTAAAGCCTGGCTTAATAAGATCTGACAAGTCTTGGATTGAACTTCAACAGAAACAGACCCAGGACTCTGTAACTGGTGAAAGGGCTACGGGAAATGGGCACTGAGGTCTGCAGCCAGGCTAAGCCTTAAGAGCATCTGTCCCAAATCTAGCCCTCAGGTTCCTTCGGGAGAATCATGGCATTTTAGAGTTTCACAGGCAATCTCCAAATGTTCCCTTCTTTTAGGAGTCCTAACTCACTTCCAGTGTGGGATCATTTTAGATACGTGACTTCAGTAAGAGCAATTGTTCTATTTTCCTGGGATTATGCTATTTTCAGTCTTTCCTTTCCTTTTTTAGAATAGCAAGCAACTGTGATTCCTACTGATACCAAATTGTTACAGCACATCTTTACTGGGACCTGTGTGTGCTGGACTGAAGATTCTTCCTTCTTCCCTGCACAAGGATGAGTGGTCTCATTCAGGATTTTTAAAATTTTATTTTTAAATAAAACTTGGAGAACATTATTGAAAAGGCACAGTCAGAGCAGGGAAGGGACTATCAGGGCCTGGACTGTCAGGCCAGTCAGGCACATCCTACTGCTAGACTTGAAGTAGAGTACCTGCTTTGGAACAGACAGCTTGGAAAGGGACCCATCTGAGAACTACACACACAGAGCTCCTTTCCTACAGGAAACCACCATTTAAGTAGCAGCACAGAAGGGTGGTGGCAGGTATGCAAATAATTAGTGAGACTTCAGCACAGGTAACCTGAGGGCATGGCTGGCCAGAGACACACACAGAGTGTGGGCCCAGAGGGAGCAGGGCAGGGGGCACACAGGTGAGTGCAGATTCAACTGCGGCGGAGATATTCAGCAAGACAGAGCAGAGGGGTAAGGACGGGATTGGGAGCACAGCCAAGTTTTGTGGAACTGGGAAAGAGAAGGCAGAGCTGGCAAACTCAGTCTGAAACAGGAAGGTGGCTGGGCTGGTCAGAGCAGCAGGTTCTGCAGCACCTGTGATGGGATGCTGAGCTGGCCACAAGTGGACGAGAGGATGCTGCAGCGTCAGGTTTGAGCCTGGCTAGGAATTTCAGCTGGGAGGACTCATAACCACAATATTTTAGAGATGTGATCTGAATCATCTGAGTACTCCTGCGTTAACAGTCAATGAACTTTCATTGATTCTAAAGCCATTCGGAGCACAACTTGATGGGCAGACAGCCAGAAGGAAATTTCTCAGAATCACACAATCATTAAGGTTAGAAAAGACCTCCAAGATGATCAAGTCCAACCCAGCACCACCTCCAAACCATGTCCTCAAGTCATCCACACTTTTTTAAACGCTTCAAGGGGTGGTAACTCCACCACTGTCCTAGTAGCCTGCTCCAATCCTGTCAACCCTTTCCATGAAGAAATTTTCCCAGTATCCAATCTAAACCTCTCCTGGCACAACTTGAGGCAGTTTTCACTTGTCCTGTCCCTTGTTCCCTGGGAGAAGGAGCCTGATTCCCCACCTGGCTGCACCCTCCTGTCAGGGAGTTGTGGAGACCCAGGAGGTCCCCACTAAGCCTCCTTTTCTCCAGGCTAAGCCCCCCCAGCTCCCTAAGCTGTTCCTCACCAGATTTGTGCTCCAGACTCTTCCCCAGCTTAGTTGTTCTTCTCTGAATACACTCCAGCCCCTGTGTCTTTCTAGGAGTAAGGGATTCCAGGTGCCTTACAAGTGCCCAGCACAGGGGAATGGTCACTGCTCTGGTCCTGCTGGACACACTATGCCTGGTACAGGCCAAGTGCCACCGGCCTTCTTGGCCACCTGGGCACACCTGGCTCATGTTCAGCCACTGTTGATCAGTACCCCCATGTCCTTCACTGCCAGGCAGCTTTCAGAGCAGGCAGAACTGTTGCTGGGACAGGAGCTGGGAGAATGGAGGCTGACCTGCAGGTCTCCCCTTGCATGGCTCTGCAGATGAAATCAGTGTGATGAGCTGCATGGGGCAATAAGGATCACACAGGCATTCTGAGCAGCTCTGGGAGGAAGTGAGGGTGGACAGCAACTCACTGGCACAGAAAAGCTGCTCCTACACACAGCATCTCCTCGGCAGCCCCAGCCATCAAACCCAGCCGTGTGCCCGGCTCTCCTCACTCCAAGCAGGACAGGGCTGCCCGGTGCCACAGCACTCAGGTGAGTGCCCAATCACCGTGTCTGGACCAAGCTCCCTCTAGCAGCAAGCTCAGAGCACCCCATCCCCTGCAACAGGACATCCTGGGGGGCACTTTTGACTCCTGTACAATAAGAAGCTCAGGGATTGAAGGCAGATAGGTATTTTACTGCATCTTAATTCTATTTATATTCCTTGTGACCTTTGAAACTCCTTTGTCATCCCCAAGATGAGAGCCAAACATGTAAAGGCAGGAAACAAATTAATTTCCTTTAGAAGCAGTTGATTTACTTTGCTAATACGTACTGACACAGTAAAAAAAAAAAGGAACACAATAAGCCACCCTAAGGGCTCAGGGTTTCTGGCAGAGCAACAAAATAGTGCATAAGGGACTTCAAACAAACCATGCAAACAATCCATAAAGTAGTCAGGCAGATTAAACAATTTTTGTAGGGAAAACTACCAGGTATGCATGGGGAAGCAACAAAAGCACAAACTGGTCTTCTTCCAGCAGTTTCCACATTGCAATCATGTCTGAGACTGAAGGAAAGAGGCAGAGCTGGCTGCTTGCTGCCCATTTGGGCTATGAGCTGGGTCTCAGACCCTGCTGGAAACAACTGTCTGTGTGACAAGAATTTATTCTGGGTACAACCGTATTTCTTTGTCCTCCAGCATGATCCTGAGGCTTTTCTAGATACCGGGATCAGCAGGATTGTGGAAGTGAGCTCATTTCTTGGAGCCACAGCAGGGCTATGGGATGATGAGAAGCTGACCTTTGGGTGCTGCAGTGCCCATGAAGCTTGGGTGAGCCCAGCTTATGGGAGGCAGGAGGGCAGCAAGCAGATAAAGGCACCAGGACATCATCAACTCTTCTGGAAGCTAAAAACAGAGCTCAAAGCATATCAGTCTCCTAGTCTGTCCATCCCAGCACCTGCTGTTCTTTGTGTTTCAGGGATGGACTGCATTCTGCCCCTTGGGACCATGGGGAGTGGACAGAAGAGGGACTCTCCCAGAAGCACTCAGCACCTTACAGTCTGGGGGGTTATAAATGGGTGTTTTAAAATTTCATTGATTTTCACAGCTGACTCACCTTGTGCAGCTAAATGTCCATGGCCATGAGCTGTCAGACCCTGTTTCACAAACACATCCCATCCCCAGTGGGACCAGTGCAGCATGACACCAGCACTGGAGGGACCAGCAGTCTCCAGCCAGCACTTGCTCTCTCCCAGCCTTGCAGCTGGACCACTTGCTCCAGTGAGCACGAGTCAGGAGCAGCTGACCCTGCCACAGAGTCCCCCACATGCCTCACAGCTAGAGTACGACGCAAGCACAGCAACACACAAGTATTTGGCTGCATTACAAAACATCACACATCCTTTCTGCCCACCAAACAGTTACCCCATGGCTTCTCAGGTGCCTGTTGATTTTCCTTCCACTGCTGACCTGGTGCGTGGGCATAAAAGCCAGAAAAAAACCACATGACCTTGATCACAGCAGCACTATTAGCCCTGTCCTGAGAAACATGTCAAATCAAAAAATATGGCATCACATCCCTTCTCTGGGCCTGCACTAAAACGTTTTTGCAGGCCATCGAGCTCCACGGGGGCAGCCCCAGCAGGATGGTGCTGTTTCCTTTGTCAAGGTGGGAAGGAATGTTTCCTGACAGAGTATCCAGAGTTCAGGAACCCAAGACTCAGAAATGCCCCCAGCCCTCAAGCAGAGCAAAGTTAAAAGCTGCAGAGCAAAGCTGCCCCTCCTCATCCTCCTTTCCCCAACCGCCTGCCACTGATGCTCCACAAACCTCCACAAGCCAAATCTCTCCTTGTACGGGCATGAAAGCCTTCCCAATGCCCTCAGCTGCTGGGAAGCACAGGGCTCTGGGCTGACCAAGGACAGCAAGAGCTTCAGGAGCAGTAGAAATAGTGGACAGGAGAGGAATCAATCCAAGCAATGCTGCAGGTCACCAGGACACTTTCCTGCAGAGCAGCAGGTGCTTCTATGGTTGGTGTCACCACAGGAAATGCCACACCACAACATGTGCAAATACAGGATCACAGCACTGCCAGCAGCTGCACCTCAGAGAAAGCCCACTGGTCTTCTGGATCATCACAACACAGACAAGGCTGGACAATGTGGTGAAGATGAATATGTGAGGAAGACACTAGTGTTCGTGAATGCCAAGAGTGCAGGGATGAAGTATTTCCCATTTTGGCACCAAAGAGGCCATTGCAGTTTGCAGAGCAGTGCCAGGGATTGCACAGGGAAGTGCCAAGAGGATCTCATGCTGGATCTGAGAACAGCATCTCCAGACAGCAAACATAAGTAAAGAGAGAAAGGAAAAGATTAGAGGAGTGGGACTCAGCTGGAACCAAGAGGCATTTGGTTTTCACTAGATCCAGGAGTCTAACAGAGGCCTGTACTGAGCAAGGAGAGAGACCGGCTGGGGAAGTGTAGAGGAGTACAGATGAGACAACAGTGCAGTGAGTTTAGCAGAAGAGTTCGAGGAAAGCAAAGGGAAAAGTCTGTCTGTGAGGAAGATAAGGCTGGAGAAAGGGTGGGGGAGAGCTTATATCACAGCTCAGTTCTCTGAACTGGAGCAGGGAAGTGAGCACTGCACCGGGTGCTGCACCCAGAGGCAAAACTTTTTTCCCTAATAACATAAGCAGGAGTAACATCACAATTCCTGTCTGCAAACCTCCCTTTGCATGTGCCAGGGACACCTCTGCAGCACCTCCCAAAGCCATGGAGGTGTGGGAGACTCAGGACACAAAGCAGAAGGACTGCATATGACAGATCCACAGGAGGTGTCCTCTACTCCAGCGTGACCTACACAGCCAAGCAACACCTCAGAGAATTTCAAACACATTTTGTTGCATGTGACATTGTGCTTGGAAGTTGTATTTTCAAGAGACAAAAACAAATCCACTGACCTACATAAAATACATAGTTTAAGTGAACCAAAAGTATTAACAATTACTGAAAAGTAAGCATCTTGGATCAAAATTGCAAAATAAACTCAAAGAAAAGCAGTAGTAGCAAAAAAACCATCAGGCTCCTATATGGCACAGCACCCTTGGAAGGAGGAGCTGTTTTGAGGAGGCAAAGGAACACACAAAGATCACTAAAGCTGCCCACTTTTAAATAAAGCTGTTAACACACACATTGCTGGAAAACACCAGCACTGAAGACGTGGAAGTAGAATTTTTTTGGGACTTCCTCATGAGACTTGCTTGCAAGGACAGAAATAGGGGAACAAAAGGTGTGGCTAGACTACTCCAATGGTTCACCATAGAAATCTTTTTTTGAATTACTGAGACGTCTTAAACGAGTTTTGCTTTAGAAAAGATATTAAACACTTGGAGAAGCACTATGAACAAGTCCTGCATGATACTCATTAGCTTTTACCATGAGGATATGTTGACTTTTAACCTCCCAGTAATTTTAACAAAGCCAGAGCCTTGGTCTCGGCAACAGCAGTTTGTGTCCACTCTCAGAGTGGAGTCCTGAAACTCCCTGGTTCCTCTCCCTGGTATTTATACAATATGTGAACAAAAATACATCCTTCCTCTGGAATATGGAGAGATCTTTGCTGGGACTAAAGAGCTGTCACTCTGATACTGCCTGACCTGCAACCCTGGGACATTTCTGCAGAGACCTGGGCTGATGGAAGCACCAGCCAATGGAGAGGGGAAACCAAAGCTGGCTCATAGCATGGGCAGATGGCCCCAAACAGGAGTCTTTGGGCTGTGGAAGTGGTGTTTCTCTTCAGCCCATTGAGTAACACTCAGAGGCAACAAAATTAATAATAGCTTGAAGTTAAAACACTCTACAAGCGGTTAATGAACTGAAGAGAGAAATGAGAGGGTCAGTGCCACAGCAAAGGAAATGGTTTTGCTGGTAACCTGGGAAAGCAAAAATGGGCAGGAGTGGGCTCAGGTACACCAATATAGACCAACTCACACACCCACCTGTGGGCAGTGGGCTGCAGCCAGGGAGAAGGCCAGAGGCTGTGAAGAAGGGCTCGTGGCTGTAGAAACACATCCATGATGTCACCCTTGGTAATGCTTTTGGGAAATACACAAAGCATCCAATACAGTCCCAAACACCTCCATCCATGCAGCTCTGCCTGAGATCCCAGATGACAAAGTGTCTTCAGCAGGAAGAACACTTTGTAAGAGAAAATAGATTTGTGATGGATTTTGCCCCAGACCAAAAAAAGTTTATGTGGCGGGGGGAACACTAAGGACAGAGGCAGAGGAGACAGTATTTTCACTTATTTCACAAGTTGCCTGTAACACCACTTACCCTGGTTCTCCTACAGCCAGGAAGAGGCAGGCTTCTCCAGACAAGTTGACACATCCTAGTTTAGCTTTCTAAGGAGGCAGGAATTAATTGATTATAAGAGGCATTCCGTTCTCTTATATAGGACTTATGTAGGACTTTAAAGAACAATGTTTGGCTGAGGCAAATTTAAGGCATGAAACGTTAGGACAAATAAAACCAACCAGGCCTAGAGAACTTTATGACCACCTGTGGCCTGGGAGAAAGAGCTATTTAAGCTGCAGCAATCCTTCATGTCCAAAGGCATGTGCTCCTCCTTCTACAGCAGGCCTCTGGACAGCAAAGTCACAGACATTCCCTGAAGAGGAATCCTGGGCAGTAACTGGGCATTTTCTGTGCATGATGTTATTGGAACAAAGAGGAAAGTACTGCTCCAGGAAAGCTTGTGTGCTGCAACTTACAGTTTGGACACTTCATCTAAATATCAACTGCTGGAATCTTCCAGGGAACACAGAAAGTATTTTGCCCTTTTTGACTATGCCAGCCATGCTGGCTAAAGTGTCATGGAGCCAGATCACTTCCCTGTAAACATAGATGCACATTAAACTAAAATTCATGTAGGAAAATCAAGGAAAAACCATCCCTCTCCACAACCTGGCCATTTTGTTCCCTGTTGGACACTCAAGAACCTCACTGGACACTCATGCTCCTCACTCAAGAACCCAGTCCACAGTCCTCTTGTGCTGCAGACCACTTCAGAGCTGAGACATTCTGTCCTCTCACAGCACAGGCACCGGCAGCATCCTGCACCTTTGCCTGCAGAACTCTCCACCCAGGGCTGCAGGTCAATTCTCCATCTCCACCTGCAGGGGGTCAAAACATGCCCCCAAAAAGCACTAAGCCCATCTATCTCACAGCCTGACAGTTTACAAAAGCCTTTCATGGCTTTTTTAGCTTTCAATCAGCTTCTTAGTTAAAAAGTAGCTCAACTAGGCTGAACTGGAGGAGATATTTCCCCCACACCCATGGGCCAGCCTGGGGGTGCCAGATCTGGCTCTGGGCTCAGACAAGTCCCCCACTCCGGATCCAGAGATCAGACACACTGGCAGTCAACACTGTTACTGTTTTTGCATTGAACAGACCACAGTATAAATAAACGGCTGCTTGAAGAAAACAAAAATACAATTCTATTAAGAAATTATCTTTAATCCATGCTGGACAAAGTTGACGCCTTTCCTCTGTAAAAGAGGCTGCAAAGTTAAATTACTATTTGTGAAGTGCTCAGATGTGACAGCAATAAGTACCCCAGACAAACTTGGGAAAATGAATAGTCTGGTCTTGGTGAGCAGAGACATGAACACACAGCAGGATAAACAAAATTAGCTAGTGAGCATCTTCCACCCATGCACTGCTCCTAGAAAACACAGCCTGTGACCATGAACACCACACTGTAACACAGATAGACAAAAGGCCTGAAGTAAAAACAAAGGCAATTTTAGTCATGGTGTTTCCTGACTTCCAAGAAGTCAGGAAGTTTACACAGAAGCATTTCAACTTGACCATGTAGCTTCCCCTCAGCACTCCCCAAACGTCTCCTGCAGTCCACAGTCAGCCTCAGGCCCTCTTCTTCTGAAGGCTCTCCAAAGGCACATGGACAGAGCCAGTTCTTAATGAGGCTGACGGTCCCTTCCCAGAGATCAGCTATGCTGACCAGTGACCACCGCAGCCACCACGACCAGCTTTAAGTCTCCCCAGACTGGAAAGGCAGGACAGGGCAGAGCAAACAGCAAGAGCTGCTTTCTCCTGTAAGGCCCCAGGAGGTAGTGTGTGGTAACACAGACCCTTCCCACGGAAACTTTTCTCTTCTTCTTTCTATGTTTTGTAAATAGAGATAAAAGCTTGGATGTTATTGAAAACTGTCTCTGGAAAGATGGACATTCTACCTGGCCTATCGGCCTAGGGGGAGGTTATGAATTGACCCAATCCGGATGACCTTTTGAAAGTCTATATAAGTTTTAGAATTAAAAAATAAATTCAGATTTTCTGCCTCACCCGAACTCATCTGGTTCTTTCGCTCTGCCAGTGGTTCAACAGTGACAGTAGTGTGTCACTGAATTCCCTTGTGCCCAGGTGACAGCAAAAGAGAGCTAGGATAGCCTTTCACACTGGGAACAGACCCTTTCATCAACACCACTACTATAAAGCATGCTCCCGCATCATTCCCAGTCCTGGTCTCCATCCCATGTATCCTCTGCTCTTAATTTCTATTTTGATTTCCCAGCTTTACTTGGTGAGCAGTGGATTTTTATCAGGGCTCCTGAACAGCACACTCACCACAAGCATCACTTCCCTAAAGTTTCAAAACACTCCCCACCCCTCCCAGCAACCAAGAGGCAGAGAACTTCCCAGATAAGATGGCTGAGGAAACGGTGACATTTTTAAGTGACTAAGCAGCCTCTTTCCCCAGACCTCTTCTCAGAAACAGATGAACAGCTTGGAGATGACACTTCCCAAAAGTATTTGGTGAAGAGTTGCAGCCTGATCTGGTACGGGGATGAGATTGCACAAGACTGCAGGCAGAGTGTTAATGGAAAGTGCTGGCCAAAGGGTAATCAGCTCCTTCCAAAGGGCTCTGCACTAAGGGCAGAGCCTTCGCTACCAGCACGCTCTTCCCAAAGTGGTCACACTTGACCAGTTGACCTCTAAGTGAACAAAGCCCGAGCAAACCTCACGGGGTGAAGCACACTCACTGTCATTGCCTCTGCCCAGCACAGACTGCAGTGGTGCAGGAGCTCAGGGCAGCTGTAATGACTCCCAAGGAAAATGAGAGACTCAACTCCAGGATATTTTCCCCAGACTTCAGGCAAGCATCAAAGTGGTTTATAGCATGGTGGAAGTAATGCAACAAAACCAGGTGGTCTTTCCAGCCAGGTGAGCCATTTTGCTCTAGCAGGAGCCCTCCAGCCATGGTGTGCCAGGGACAGAGCACATGTGCTGATCAGCTGAACAGTGCTGTGCTGGGTCCTGGCACACCTGAGAGCTGCAGTCACAGCACCCACTGCTCAGCACGGCTGGTCCCACACCCACAGCACTCCATCACGTGGGGGGACGTGGTGCCAGCCCTGAGGGAAGGGCAAGAGCAGGCATGGGATGGATTAAACCAGGCTATATGCTGCTTTTCAAGCCAGGGAAAACCTTACTGCCCCTGAGCTGCTGGCAAGGGAACTGCTCTGGGGCTGTACCATGAAGGTGAGCTGCACGTTAAGATCTGCTCTATGGCAGGGATCATTCTCACCAGCTACCTGGAGACTTTTCATCAGATGCTTACCAGCCTCCAAACTCACAAGGCACTTTAGGTAAGCTGTTCCCCTGCCAGACACCACAATAGGGCAGATCATCCCCTTCACTGTGTTTACAGACACTCCCCAAATACCAGAAGTAACAAATCACTCAAATCCCAAAGCCTTTGCCAGCTGGCAGTAATGGCTCAAGGGGTCTATTCCTCTCTGAAAACACAGTGGCAGTTCTCCTGCATTTAAGGGTCATTAAATGCTGCCCACCCATCACCTCTCAGCCCTCACAGTCTCCTTACAGGCCTTACAGGCTTTAGTCCAGAGGGACTTTTCACAAATTTCAAAAGGAATTAAAATTGATTGTCCTGGAACGCTCACTCACCCATACTGGATTACAGACAAGACTTTCCTGTCCCACTCTCCCAGCAAGCTCCTCATGCCAGCTGGACACACAGAGTTGGTGTCACAGGAGAAACTTATCCAACACACAGTGGCCTTTGAGCTTTTATTCAAGTGTGCAGTTTACTAAGTCTATGCTTGTTACGAGGTGCTGCAGCATCTGTGAAAGATGGCTAAACACATTCCCACATGTTTGTTTCTGGGAAGGAATACTTTACCAGCTCTTAAGCTAAAACATCTGAGATTTGCACTCACAACTTGGCCTGTGTAGCCCTCGCAAGCTCACTGTCCCCGGGCTTGCCTGCACTGTGTCCTCAAAGCCAAGATACAGCCGTTCCCAAATGTTTTAAAGAAGTGTTTTGCAATCTCTGAAACAACCATTTGAGAGATACCGCTCAAAGAGCCATTTTATATGTTTTAGCAGCTAGGAGAGAAGCAGTAAGACCCCAACAGCAGTAACCACCAGGGTAATGCTCAAATAAATTGCTGTGCTAGATATATGATTTGAGTTAGCACTGTAGGCTAAAGCCTTTTCCTGTCTGGGGCTGTCAAGTCTATGATAGTCAGTTGTAAGTTAAACAGTCATTAAACCTTAATATCCATTTTGCAAACTGAAGCTTGAATACTTGCCCAATTGGTGGACTCTTTTCCACTTCAAGGCTCACTGGGAGGAGATGAGAGTGTAAGAAATAGAGCTGGAGACTGTGAAAAGGAGGGGGCAAGTATTCAAACTGAAGCTTGAATACTTGCCCAATTGGTGGACTCTTTTCCACTTCAAGGCTCACTGGGAGGAGATGAGAGTGTAAGAAATAGAGCTGGAGACTGTGAAAAGGAGGGGGCAAGTATTGTTTCCAGAGGGAGGTAGGAAGAGAAAGAAAGTAACCACTAGAATTGTTGGGAATGGAAACAGAGATGGGAAAAGCAACCTAGAATTCCAGTTGTGACTCAGGTTTGATCTAACTGATGGAGCAAGGGGAAGGAGAAAGTGGACAAGAGCAGTCATCACTACAACCCTGATATAACCCCTGCCTCCACACACACACACACACACTTTGGAGGCAGGCAGCAACAAACCTCCAACAGCCAACAGGTTACAGGAGCCTGTTGCTAAGAATCAGCTGCCAGACCTCCCACTGCTGATGGCTGCAGGACTTCAGGGCTCCCAAAATTGTTAACTGTAAATGCCCAGATGTAGATTGATGCTCCTCCGCAGTCACACAGTGTGCAGAAGGAACCCCCAAGCCAAGCCAGCAGCACATTGACACGTGGAGAGCTCACACAAGTTGAGACAGATTAAAGCACCTTCTAAAAGAAACCCTTAAGCCTTTTGTACTGGTTTACTTATTGCTCTTTGGGGATGCACACTTGAACTCTGAGGTCAGACCATGGCCTGGTCTCCGCTGCCTTTATTCCCAAAACAAAAAAACCCAACCCAACCCACCAGCCAGAGCCCGGGTTGTATGTTCCAGCTCTGTGAGACTGACAGACCCACCAGAATCCTGGTCCCCCTAGTGTCAGTGCAAAGAGGAACAGAAGGACTGGTTGAGCCATGTCCTGCTTTCTCCTTCAACTGGGAGGGCAGGAGAACAGAGCAGCAGGAAGGAGGAAGGCCCAAAGCCTTTGAAGCACACATCAGCATTAGTCATGGGAAGACAAGTCTTTTACAAACAGTACCAGCAATCACCACATCTCACTTTTCAGAACACCCCACTTTTCAGAGCAGAACATGACAATGAAGGCACATGCAAGAAAGCTGCACTAATGCAACACTGTGAGGTAATATTAAAACCAGCAGGAAAAAATGAATATTTACGAGAACTTCATATGTCAGTCATGAGGTGACATCTACATTTTGATGCTCAGACATTAAAGCACAGCCACAAGCACAGTGCTTGCTGCTGGCAGGTGGCATGTGGGCAGGTCACAGGTAGGAGCTGCCCCAAACA
The DNA here is from genome assembly GCA_013400975.1 of Atrichornis clamosus. Taxonomy (NCBI): domain Eukaryota; kingdom Metazoa; phylum Chordata; class Aves; order Passeriformes; family Menuridae; genus Atrichornis; species Atrichornis clamosus. Next base: position 13,910 of record WBMZ01015241.1, read on the forward strand.
CCACTACTGCATGTTTGCAACTATATCACTTGGTCTGATAAGAGACTTGATCTCCCCAAATAGATTCTTCTTTGTGAGTGCTAAGTGTGAGGAGGAGGAGGAGACAGCAGGAACTACAGAAACAGTAGGGCAATCAGTCATTTTCTCTCAAATGATATGGAAATAAAAGTGAAGCAGGAATAAAGTGGTACCTCTGTCAAGGGTCTTGGTCTTCTCTCTACAACAAATTCTGTGTGGCAGAGCTCACAGTAACTTGTGTTGGATGAGGATAACCATTTTTCCAGGCAGCTCTTGTGCACGGTGCCCAGTGTTCCTGTGCAGTCACATGGGGAAAGCAGTCCCTCCCCATTTCCACCTTCATGACAAATTCGACAGATGGGACCATCACTAAAGAGGCAGAACAAGAGACAAACAGAATGAAATCACAGTCAGAGCAGGCAGAACGACACAGCCACAGGGTCTGGTCCCACCAAGCCCCAGAGAGACACATGCATGACAGGCAGTGCATGGCACAGCATGCCAGGAGCCTGCTGCAGCAAGAAACCAGTCTCAGGGGACCATAGAGGTGTCCAGGACATTTTAGGTCAGTTAAAATCTGGAAACCTCATTGATGAGCACCGCAACACCCAAGAGAAGATGGCATATCAGCCTGGCCAGCTCAGCTGGCCCCAGAAGCCACTGCAGCGCGTATCCCACATCTTCAGCTCTGCTCACAGTGCACAGGGGCTGACACTGGATCTGACACCAAGCCTCAAGCACTGATACACATCCAGAAGCCCAAAGCGAAGCCAAATGATCCACAGTAGTCACAGTGTGCCCCAGACACCTGCAGCCACTCAAGGGGTTGGCAATCAGAGTCACATTTACCAGATCACCTACCCACTCTCAGCCCATCTCTGTTCTGCACCCTGGGCTGAGCAGGAACTGCCCAAGGAACAGCAGTATCTAAAGACACAACTGCACTGAACCTGGAACATCACCTCTCCAAGGACACAACACATTTCAGAGCAAGCAGTCACCCAGACTAAGGTCTCAGCACACAAACCCTCTGCCCATCACAGTGCAGTAACTCTCCAGCATCCCATGGGCACACCCTCCTCAGAGCCCCAACTGCTCTGCAGGGTTTAGCCTCTCACTGGTTGCAGAAATGCCTTGATGCTTCAGCAACACCTTCTCACCCCTGTTTGGCCACGAGTTTCAACTACAGAATCACACAGAACCTCACAAAACCAGAGATGCTTGTCAAAGGAAGTAACAAACATTTTCAGAGACAGTTGGAACCTTCCCCACAGGAGGCCTTGCACTGCTCATTGCATTCAAACCATCCATCTGTTCCCAAGATGTTCCTCACACCTTCAGCTGGCACCGCTGACTGTGAACGATTAGTGCTACACCTGTCACTAGACCAGGCTGCTCAAAGTCCCATCCAACCTGGCCTGGGACACTTACAGGGATGGGGCATCCCTGCTGGCATCCCACAGCACAGGTTTCTTAGCAGCCCTGCGCCACATATGCCAGCTCCATGATAAGGATGTTTTGGGCTCCCTGGGAAGCCCCAAATGGCTCTAGACACCAAAGTCTGCTGTTCTCTTCAGCAATCACCGATCACTGAGATCATTTAGGAACAAAATGCTGGACAGCAGAGGCCCAGGCAGAGCTGCCTTCCCTGGACCATGGAAACCACTGGTATCTCACCTCCCAGCTTCCAATCAGCCATTGCTTTCACACAATTGTTCTCTTATATCCAAAGCTGCCCAGACGTGGGGGTAGGAAAGAAGACAAGAAAGGAACATCTTTATTTCAAAGACTCTACTGTACGTACTCTTGAAATCCAGGTGAGCGGTATCAGCTATTGCCTTTTCCCATGTGTTGCTGACAGAACAAAAGCCACACCAAACCCACCTCACAGTTCACACTCCACTGCTATTCTGACTTCAAAAAACCCCACCTGACTGCAGAAGTTTGTGGAATTGCAACACAAACAGAGCAAGCACTTAGCAATCTTCAAAAGCAGCAGTGCCACTTCCATTAATTTGCACAGAAAGCAAGAGTCAGACATGGAAGCACAGTTTAAGGAAAAGGAGCACATTGGGGAAAAAGGTTGGTGGGACATGAAGGAAAGAGAAGAGCCAGCAAGGAAGTGCATGTCAGCTCACTAAAGGAGAAGCAAGACTCCTCTCTTGGTGCGCCACAGGAGATCTCTACCACTTTCAATTCAATATTTAGCTGGTTTCATCCCAATTGAACCTTTACTCATATTCAGGGCTGTGGAGCAGTGTACACCCATGGCAGCATACTCTTCTCTCTGCCAAACTTCACTGGTGAACCACTGACCCGTGTTCTCTCCTCCTTTTCACATGCCTTTTATTTAGGGGACTTCTTCAGCCAGGACAATCCCCACAAAGCTGCAACAGGAGTCTGGGGAGGTGGTGGAAACTTCATCCTCAGAGATCCTGGAAACTACATCAGACAAGACTCTGAGCAGGCTTGCTCTGAAAGGAGGCTGAACCAAATGTCCTACGGCATTCCCTTCCAATTTGAATTATTTTATGATTCTGTAACATTTACTGCCATGAAGTGCTGTACCAGAATAACAAAAGTACAGCCCACACACAGAGCCCTAGTGACAGGGACAGACAGGCCCCTCGAGCCTCCATTGCTCTCATACATCTGTTATTTTCTAAGAAAATCATCTGTAAGGTATTTCATCCGTTCTCTTCCTGTTTGAGTTACATATTTCCAGCACATTACTATAACCTTGACTACCAAGAAATAATCCAAAATGAAAAAATTTGCTGACAGTGTGTGAAAAAAAATTCTTATCAGACTTCATTTTCCTTCCTTCCTTCTCCCCCTGGGGTGGAGGCCCGGTCACACTCCCACACCATACACACTCAGACACAGTTTTTCAGCAGGCTATAGACACTGTATCAGTAATTCAACATTCCAGTGCAGTCACGCTGCTCCTAGCTTTGATGTGCTGAGTGCTGGTGGCAAGGAAGAGACTGAAACCCACCACCACTGAAAGGAACAAACTGATGACCATGCAAACACAAGAGAAATCCTGTTGGGTTTTCTCAACCTGTATTCCCAGGCAGTTTTCCCACACGATTATTACCCTTCCACAAGTTCTAAGGGGTTAAACAACTTCTCACCCAGCCTATCTGTTGCCAGAGAGCAAACCCAGTTCCCTTCACATTTTTATTGACCTGCTCCAGGTTTGCTGGATGCAGCAATTATGTTTGCCTCTATCTCATCCAGCTTCCCTGCATCTCTCCCCCATGTCTGCAATCACTGCTTTCACATCCCATAAACATTTGGCCAAATTAATTGAAAAAAATAACAGCTGTTCAGACAGGATTTCTGAATATGAAATGTGATGGCTCTCAGTAGCTGGAATGAACAATGATGCCCAGTGTCCTCTGCTCTGGAAGCAGCTCAAAATACATGACAAGAAGTCATATCAGAAGGAATCTGAGCCAGTGAAGCTGCCACGTGTCTCCTCTAGCAATAGCTGGATGCTGTAGTTCCTGCAACACAAACACCCTCCCCGCCCGGGGATTGAAGATCAACACCACGCCTTTACTCCATGGACATTCTGGGAACAGAGGCTGTGCTCCACTTCCAGCCCTTCAAACATCTTCATGAACAGCACGCTGCCCTGCAAGCATGGCACCACCTGCACTGCGGCACGTGAGGACGTGACCGTGGCGCACCATGAGAGGTGCCTGTGCCACCTCACCCCGGAGCGGCCACAGGTCAGGGGCTTCCACGAACACACAGGAGCCTGTTGCTAAGTCCCAGCCACAAAGGACAGCGTGAACCCCACGGAGGCACAGGCCTGGGAAGCACCCAGCTCACGAGGATTCACACTCAGTATTAGTGACCTGGCAAACTCCTTCACAAAACAAGACTTTGTGGTCTCCCTGTACCCCTAAGCCACCAAAAATGGGGAAGAGCCCAGCTGCAGCTGCCCCGACCCCCGTCCCTGCAACAATCTCACCTCTGGGCGCCCAGAGCCTTGATCACTGTGGAGAGGAGCCGCCCGTCCTTGGCGGTGACCTGTGTGATGTACTGTGGGCGGCTGATGTCCGAGTCCTCCACCGATTTGGAGAGGGCAGCACTTCCTGGGCAGTCGCAGAGGGAGCCGGGGAGGTGGCAGCAGTCGCCTGTCGTCATGGCAGCTCTGGGCCCCTCTGCCCCGGGACCGGCGCCCGGGAGACCTGCAGGAAAAGCACCACAGTCAGAGCCCAGAATCCTGGAGTGCTCACCCCTCACCCTCCCCCAGCCCCGCTCACGCTGGCAGCACCCCACGGCCCCAACAGCCACACGTTTTGTGAGTCTTCTGTCCCCTTTAATAGGCTTTGTGAGGCTGCCTTACCATAAAATTAAGGCTCCAAGTGTTCTACTTACATAACTTATCATCAGAATTGCAAATTTGCCTTTCCCAGAGAGAATTCCTGGTAACCACCCTTTAACCTGATGAAGCCTTTCAAACTGAATGTGCTGACGCAGAGATAGGGAACGCAACCAGAAGGCCCATGGGCCTGTGCTGTTCTGGCTAGAGTCATCCTGAAAACTTACATTCATACTCTCCATAAACACAGCAAAGTTTCACCCAAACAAGGCACCTAAACCAGTTTGTGTGGGTCGCTTTAGGGAGGCCCTTCTCAGCTGCCTTCAGGAGCCTTGTGAGCACTTGAAAGTCTCTCCAAATCCAAACGGCTCCCCCACCCCATCTTTGATTTTTCTTTTTTCAATTTCTTTACAGAAATGCACGTCTCCATTTCTATATCCCCTGTGGTATGTCCCAACAGGGAATGTGTGGATATGAATCTCCCAAAAGCACCGAAAATCCTCCCCTGGAAGGGCAAGCAGGCCAGCTTGCCTCCTTCCCCTTTCAATTGTTCAGAACAATCACGACTTTACAAGAGCCACGTGCAAACAGCAAAGCACACTACATCTTCAATGTTTACCCGGCAAAGAGAGCACATGAAGCAAATGGCAAATGCAAGAATCAGAGAAAAGATGCAAAGAAAAGCTCAACACAGCAAACTAGGAGCTGGCTCTGACGAGCCCGGTGTGGACAGGAGAGCTCTCTGCTTTTGAGGGAAGGCAGCAGCTCACCCAAGCTGCCAGAAACAGCCAAGTTCCTCCCTGGTAGGGGGTATCTCATCCCCAAAATCAGGTATGCTCTGCAGATTCAGAAAAATCCCGGTTTTGCCAATCACCTTTAACCTTGCTGAGAGGCAGCTGTGCAGAAATAAAGAGCTGGGGTTACAGTGAGTCACAAGCTGAACACAATCCAACAACATCGTACTGCTGGTAAAACCAAAATCCCTGTGTCTGTAAACAGAACTGCCTTATGTAAGGCACGCACAGTAATCCCTGTGCGCCAGCACTGCTGGGATCTGAGATGGAATGCTGTCTCATCCTGGTGGCTGGATTTCAAGAAAGAAAGAAATCTATAAAAGAAGTTCAAATGAGCACAATGAAAAGGAAAAAAGGTCTGGAGGGGAGGAATAAAAAGAAATAAAATAACTCCAATCCCAAAGAAGAAATATGAAAATAATTAGATTTGTTAAATTTAGGGGGAGTGGGGGGAGTCTGCAATCTTTGCCTCCTGGAGGAGGGAGCAAACAAACAAACCTTCACCATCTCATCCCAGGAAAGGGTTTTTGGTTTTGAGATCTTTAGGCACAACAGGAGTCAAACATTCCCATTAAACTGCAGTTTTGTCAGGTTCAAGTAAGCCAAAATCTAACTAACTAAAGAAAGTAATGGCTTGTTCCTGGAGGCTTGGCCACACTACAGAGGAAGAAAACAAAAAGCCAGTATAAGAACATGATCCTTGAAGCCCTGGAAACACTGATTTGGGTTAAGTACATGTGTTTTTTCATGTCTTGGAAATTAAGCAACTTCCACACAACCAAGGGCTTCATCTGTCAGGATGGCTTTCTTCATGTATACACGTTCAAGAGGGAGAGATTCCTTCACTGGTGTCTCAGCACCAGATGCCAACTTTGGTAGCCTCCCCTCATTTTACAGAATTTTTTCTAATTTGTAGTAGAAGACCTTCTAATCTCTTTATTAAAGCTGCTCTTGATAACTATCTGTAATCCTTCCTTTGCACCTGAACAGGAATAAGCAGGTCAATCCTCTTCAAAACAAATGTGAATCTTTTCATCACCTTAAAAATTAACTTCATAGACTCAGCCTCTCTCTCCACTTGTGCAAAGAGCACACAGGGCTAGAAACACTTTTCTTATTTCTCCTCTTATAAAAAAAAAGGCTACAAACTCTGCAACTTTAAGAAGCAAAAAGTAAGATGATAAATGATATTGGAATGAATTAAATCAGCTGTTCTGCAAGTTAAGGAGTTCTTTCAATTTTAACAACCTCTTACTGAAACAAATATGAGAAGATATATGCTTTTAATAAAACGGTCAGTTCCATTTGTTCAGCCAAAATGTTGTTTATTTTGAAGTCCAGAGGAAAAATGTCCATTTTGCGTATTGGAATAAAACTGCCCTCATTGACTGTGTCCTGGGAGTATTTATACTGAGGCTCTTTGTGCTCCACATCTGACAGACACAGGCAGCCCCGTGGCCTTGCCCTGGCAGCCCTGCTCAGGCTGGAAGGGAAAGGCCACCCTGCCGTTCTTGAGGAAACGCACGGGTTTCTGTTACAAGTTGTTTGGTGTTTCCTTGTCAGGGTCCAGCCCAGGGTGGAACCTGAAGTCACTGCTTTAATATCTGACTCACGCCATTCAGCAAATACGAAGGAAAAGCCGCAAGATTTTCATGGATACAGTTGGTGAAGAAGTAACTGAAATCCAAAGATAACATCTGCAGTGCACTTGGGTTCCAGTTCCAAACCCAGCAGAAGATGAACCATGGTGTACAGCCAAGTCAGTCCTTTTCCTGCTCCCTGAAGGATCGGCTCAACAGCACGCAGCCTTCTCTCACAACTGTCAACAGCTCATCCAACCCAAGCCCAGTGTTCACAGAATCATTCAGGTTGGAAAAGGCCTTTGAGATCATCAAATCCAATTGTTCCCCCATCACTGCCAAGGCCACCACTAACCCATGTCCCCAAGTGCCACATCCACATCGCTCTTAAATCCTTGCAGGGATGGTGACTCCACCACTGTCCTGGACAGCCTGTGCCAGTACCTGACCACTCTTTCCATGAAGGAATTTTTTCAGTCCAAACCTCCCCAGTACAACTTGAGGTTGTTTACTCTCATCCTGTCACTCGTTACCTGGGAGAAGTGACTCACCCCCACTCAGCTGCACTCTCCTTTCAGGGAGTTTAAAAAGTGAGAAAGTCCCCCTGAACCTCTTTTTCTGAACCCCCAGCTCCCTCAGCTGCTTCTCATCAGATCTGTGCTCCAGCCCCTTCCCCAGCTCCATTTACAGCAGAAACATCAAAATTCTGGAGTGAGAAACAAGGTCCAAACAACTGGTTTGAACCACTGGGCTTTTTTCTAAGCACCTGTGATTTCTGAGCCCCTTCCTTGGGGATACATTTCTTATCCATATTAAAAAAAAAAAAAGACTTGGAGACACTAGGTTTATTATCAACATCCTCTCTGCTGCCACAATTAGACATGAGCAAATAAATTAGAAGTCTCTTCTCAGAAACATTTTGTATCCTCAGCTTCTGAGCAGATCCAGAATATAAGGGGCTGAGTTCATAGATATTACTCAAATTGAAGAAAAACAAAAAACAAAACAGAAAAACTGTTTGTGGAAAGTTGGCTCAGAAGAGCAAGTTCTGCATTAGAACTCCAAAACTCAAACATGTGCAGCAAAAAGAGGCAGTTCCTCAAAGAGCAGCTTGTGCTCCATCGCTGCTCCAAGGCAGAGACCAGGGTGGTGGTGCAGGATCCTGCCCCACAGCTGAAGAGACACATGCCAGCAAGATACTCCCCTCACCAGTCCTCATACACTGCAGCAAGATGTGTAATCCAGTTTATATCATCCAAAGGGCAATGAGGCAGGCAAAGCTCTCTCAAAAGACTGCAGAGATCATGCTGGACCAGTGCTCTCCATCCAGGAGATGTGCCCAGCAGGAATAAGCAGGAGTCAAGGAGCTAAAGGGTCCCCCAGCACTGCTCTCCATATTTAGACCTTGCAGATGGATAAGGCAGTTATTTCTCCCAAACAGGAAAACCACAGCAGGCCCAGATGAACACCTGGATCAAAGCCACAAAGGGAAAAGCACAGTCAAGATGAGAAAGACAATAGGAAAGGCTTCAGCCAAATTATGGTGGTAACGGGGACTGTCAGGTAGAGGTCATGGCTCTGCCGTGCTCCTCGTGGCCTGTCCACTGATGAATATCCCAGCCAGTGTAAAGCCCTGGAGCAATCCTGAGGCTTTGACAGGATCCAGAGCAAACTGGAACTAGAACCAGCTCCACCTTCTATGGGTGCAGCACATACTCACCAGCTCCTGAATGGATCAGCTTCCCTGGGACATCTCCACCAAGAAAAAACTACCCAATGCACAAGGCTGCCAGTAGCCAAGTCTGTTCCTCTCACTGAGCAGCCCATTTCCCTGATTCCTGTAACTGAGACCTGGCACCTCACCCATCTCTGTCACCAGAGATAACTAAGTTGCGTAGTCAACATAACCCACCCATCTGTACACAAGGACTTATTTTTTTAATTTAGCAAGTAACCTACTCACTGATGGCAGATCAGAGCTCTGACCGCTGCTCACGTGGGCTGATGTTTGACTCCGGGTGCAAGGTGACCCAGCCTGCTTTCCAAAGCCCTTTTAGCCACTTTGGGCACACAGACACTGAGTTTTCTAATCATGATCCTGCAAATGTCACCAGCGAACTGAAGTTTTCAGTTGCTAAAGGGCATTTCCAAACATCAATGCTTTCCTTTTCACCACTAAAACTGGATTTCCCAAATCTTGGGCCCTACAACTATCTGAACATCTCTCTCCATCTTGAGAGAGACCATACAAAGAATTGCTTCCTTCACGCATCTGAGCACCTGTTCCCACACACCCTGTGTCATCCAGCTAATGCACATCTTCCCACAGCCCAGGTTCAATCCCAGGTGTGCAGCATGTCCTCCAGCACCACTTCTGCCTACTGCAGGTGGCTGCAGGGCCTCACCACTGTCCCTGTAGCCCTCGTGCTCTGGGTGACTGGCAGGGTACCCCCTCATACATCTGGCCTCCAGACCCTCACACCCACAGTGATCACACACCTGCGACACTGCCACCAGAGATACACGTGTGAGATGCAATGAGCGGCCTGAAGTGCTCCCTGCTACTGTTAAAAGCTTGCATAAGTGATTAATTTAAAGAAAAAAAAATCCCCAAGAAGTGGTCCCAAACTGCTGCAGGGTTTTGTTTTATTTGTTTAAACATACTCTCTGCTAAGGGTTGAAAACCACAGTATTATTTTGTTCTTTATTAAAAGTATGTGATTTTAGATGTCAACTGATTCTCCAAAGTTACCCTGCAGGTCTGCTATGTAACACCTTAAAAGTACCCAAAAAGCCAGCACAGGATCTGCCCATGCTTGACCCATCAGCAACTCTCCCATCACTCAGGGCTTGGGAAGAAACCTTGTCAGTCTCTATGCTCAGAAGTCACCTGAACACAACAGTCATAAAATCAGGGTGCAAGGAGGCCTGTCCAGTGAGAAAAGTGACACAGCATTTTATGGCCTATAGCTCAACATTCAAAATAAGATCTGATGCCACACAACAGCTTCTAAAATATTTTAAAATTTGGTAAATAACACACAGGAAAGCATTTCACCCTGCAGGAGCTTCTCTATTTCCTGCCCTGTCTGCAACATTTGGTTGGCAGTTATAACTAAAGGAGATGCTGTAAAAACTTCACCCTTAACTTGCTCTTCAGAGGTTGCCAGTGGAGCAATGCTGTGCATCAGAGCCAGGAAACAGCCCTGACCCTGGGCTCAAAACAAGCCAATACCCAAAAAAGCAAGCTAAAAAAAAATAATCAAGGCACAACATTTTGGGAACTTGTGAACCTTCTGATAAAGCTTCACCCCAGGAAAGCCCTCTTACACCTTTCACAGCAAAAACTTTGGGCTAAGCAAGGTGAAGCTGCTGCCCAGAGGCTCATCTGCCTCATCCCTGAGGCTGAGTGTAAAAAACACTCAGTAACATGCTCCAAGTTAGTCCTGTAACACCCAGGAGCAGGTTAGAGGCTTTGAGGACACAGCCTTTCTGGATTCCTGTGTTTGTCACAGCTGTACACGACCACGGCCAGACTTGGCTCAGCTGCCTCTCTACTATTCCAATAACACAGTTCAGCAGCAGTCAATGGTAACAAAAGCCTTCACCCACTGGCTGCTGCTGGGGACAAACGATCATAACTTCTCTATACCAAGTGACTATTTAGACATATTCTAGAAGCTCACTGAAGTCTTGATTACTTAGATTATAGCAAATGGGTTTGTTTTCCACAAAGAGTTCCACTTTCATTTTTTCGAAAAAGACACGTTGTCAGGATCTGACTACCTCCCCACTGGTAAAAAAAATACTGCAACAAGCCTTGGTGATCAATAACTGTTGTTTTCCAAAGCCTGCATCCACACACATCCCTCCTCTCCAAAACTTCAGCACACTGGATCAACATCTGCAGCAGTTTCTCTTCATCTCCACATCTCGCAGCACTGGAAAATCATCAGCTGGCAAAGATGAAGCCCCTGTGGGGCTCAGGGGTTCCCAGCAGGAGGGAACCCTAATTTTCAAACAAGGCCATAGGGATGGGTCTTGTGTGGACACAGCAGAGCTGCAACACAGCAGGGCTCCCATCATCCTGGATTTCAGGGTACCTATCATGTTGTTCACCCCACTGTTTTTCAGCCAAGTTTTCTTTGTTGCCTAATAAATAAAAAAGTTACTCAATATTCAAAAAGAAGCAAAAGGTTCAAGTTCACATGTTGAGAAAAAAATCTGTACAAAAAGAAGAAGCCTAAAGGGTTACTTTTTTCTTGCTGTGCTTGGGAAAGATCAGGCTGTACATTACAGCTGGAATGCCAAAATGAACAAAGTTATCTCAGATCTTTCAAGACTTGCTATCTGCCACAAGGCCATATGAAAGGAAAGTTTACTGCACTTTAATTACCAACATCTGGAAAAATGAATTGCAACATGAGAAGAAAATTCTTTGCAGAGGGTATCTCCAATCAAAATTCAGCCATTTTAATAACAAGTTTCATAAGGGAATAACAGAAAACCAGCTGGGGCATGAGAAACACCTGCGATTCCTCTGAGGATTCCAAAGACATCAGCTTTTAGAGGTGAACGGCAGCACAACTCACTACATAATGCAACTACACAGACTCTGCACCCACCTCCCTCTGCATTTAATCACTCTCTTTCTGCAGGGAAAGAAAGATGCATTAGCAAGACTTGAAACTGAAATCATGAACCAGGGTGGAAAAAAAAAAGTATTATCAAGCCCACAAAGCAATGCTTGCAGAGCTCTACCCATCACTGGGGACGACAGCCAGCCCACCTGACACAAGCACAGCCCTGCCCTGCTGAAGGCAACAGAGCTGCGTGGCCCCTCACATCTCTCTGCACCCACGTACTCTACCAAAACACCAGCAGCAGCAACACAAAGACACTTCTGCTTCCCAGGTCTATTGCTTCAGTGAGCTCCTCTTTAAACAGAGGCAGCCCTGCAGTAAGGCCAAAGCTCCATGGCTCCCCAGTCCTGTGCAGTCACTTGCCAGGCAGTTTCAGTTTGTTCAGAACAAATGGATTTTCCAGTTGTGGGTAATACCTCAGGAAACATAATTTTAGTGTAGCAGTACCACACACACCAGATCAAGACTGCAGCGCTCACATGCCATTGAACCGGTCAGTCCCTCAGAGGGCACGACTCAGGAGGACGCAAAACATTATTTCAGGATCAGGAACCCCACGTCAGAAATAACTTGCATCCTTCCCAGTGTTTTCCTCCTTGGTTTATAAAGCACATTTACACTGCTATACAAACAACAACACTCTGCTTGGAGACAAAGTGGAGCTGGAACAAGCCGCCAGCACACAGCAGCCCTGCTCGCTCCGACTGTTCAGAGCAGTGCGTGGCCGGCATGCAACTGCTGCTCGAGACCAGGCAGCACACTCAGCTCCCAGGAGATATCTGATCTGGAATTTAACTTGACTATTTATATTTTTCTATCTAGCTGTATCACAAATCTCTTCAGAACATTCAGCTTTCAAAGAGAGCTTTTCAGCAAAGGCAGCCTGTGACTCACCACCCTGCTCTGGAGAGCTCCAGAGCAGACACCAGCTGAGAGCATCCCCATGGTCAGCCAAAGAGGAGGATTCGCTAATCCCAGCCAACTGTACCAGTGTCTTCCTTCTGCCCACTCCTTACTGCTACAGATTCCCTCCTCAATCCTCAAGTGAAACTTCACAATTGGTATCTGTGCTGCAAAACTCTCTCGTTGAGTTTGCAATGCTTTGCTTAGGCTGCATTTCTAGCTCTTCTGGACACAGGCCTTGTCTGATTTGTCTGCAGGGAAGTACAAGAAAAACTAAGAGGAAATAAATTGAGAACAGTCCAGAACTGCAGTTTATCTTTCCCCTCCCACAACTCTCAAGTCTAACCCCAAAAAGCTTTCAGCTGAAACAGGACTAAAGCTATCAAAGCTCCAAATAAAGAAATTGCTGTTAAAGCCAAGACTGCAGGAGCTTGGTGTATTCCCCTTTTTGCATAGAAGTGCTTTAGAGGTAGGTTTGATTTGTTTGTACTTATACTTGCTGAGCCAATGCTGCTCCTTGCTCCTTGTTCCCTCTTTTTGGGAACGGGAGGAGAATGTTTCCATCAGTCTATCAAGAATTTCATGACAACTGATTAAAATTGCAAAAGCAGTTACAACTCGTCTGTCCTTGAGGCTAACCACACATAATCATCTCAGGTTCCATCAGGAATTTAAAAGTTTAGTTAGAACTGCTACATAAAATCTGGAAGAAAACTTACAGATGCTATTTATTTGAAAATGGGGACAAATGACAAATTCCAAATTGTAACACTGTTCATCCTAGAGAGGCCTGGGGCAAGAAAGGTATTTGCAAGGCTGATGGGTAGGAATGGCTGCAGGTCAGTACAACTCTTGTTAGGCTGCACCCCTCACTGGAGGATACACAGGGTTCAGTCCCTGCCACAGCACGTGTCAGCAGTCCCTGCTTTCAGAATTTTGTCATTCTGCACTTTACTGTCATTGCTTAGAGCTCTCATACACTGTAACTGCGCAGCAGGAGACACACATTCCACCCCCAGGAAAGGTGCACAAAACCGTCACACACCCAGTGGTGACTTCCCCTCTTTCACCCAGCTAGAGGAGCAGCTGAGAGCTCTCCAACATGCTCGGCAGTGGGAAACCTCCTCTCCCAGCAGAGCCGCACTGCTGCTGTGATGAGCTACAGCTCACCTGGTCTAATGACAACAAATAGGGCACCAAGACACAGATTCCAGGGAACAGCTGCTGCAGTTGGAGTTGGAGAGAGAACGAGACCAGGCCTGGAGAGGTGGAGAACCTGCTATCCACATGCATGACATGAACTGTCTTGATAAGCCATGAACTTGATAAGCCTCAGCACAGATTAGTCTGTTATTTTACCACAAGAGAAAGCTAATGTACACAGGCTTCATGCAGACCTCTTGCCTACCCTGCTTTGATGCTGTGCTTATTTCCTTCACAAAAAAGTGCCCCAGGGCTTAGTTTTTGACATGGCTTGTCCTGGACATCACAGACACTGTGTGCTCAGGCGTTGTTCACTGACACGTGCCCAGGGTGCTTCCAAGGGGACAAGAGTCAGTAACTGAGACCGTTTCTCTCTTCTGGGAAAGGTTTGAGCTAAGAGCAGGCAGAAGCGTAAGTTAGCCAGAACAAATTAGACTGGGAGGGAAAAGAGACACACCAGCTCCAGCTTTAATCTGGAGTGGAAAAAAACCAGTTTGGAAACCGAAACTCTGAAATCTCCAAAAATCCAAAGCTGAGTCAAAGTCAAGTGGAGAAAAAATAAACTCATCCTGTAGTTTCTAGTTCAGGATGCCTGAACTCCCTTCATTTTCTAAGGAAAGCGTCTGTGTTCTTAGTGTGAAAAGCCAACGTATTTTAAACAATAGAGAAAAAAGCCCCCAGATGCATATTTTGCTTTGTGCCTCTACTTGCAGAACTACTACAAAGTCACATCCTGAGGACATGCAGCAGTCCCTCAAGACTCATAGAGTCTCAGAGCCCTTACCCAGCCTCAGCTTGTCCAGCTTGTGATGGATGCATTTTGAATTGATTTTGGTCATGCCATTTCAAGAAAACTGTGCTTACTTCCTCCCAGAGAGACATCATGTCCTACACTTGCTTGATGCGGGCCAGCATCAATCACCTAGAAGGGGAAAGGCCCTCTCCCTGCATCCATGAAGGCAAGAGCCCTGTTGGAAGCCGCTCACAGTCAGTACATTGTAGTCCTGCTCATCTGCATGGTCCTCTTGGCATCCGGTACAGAGTGACCTCACCCTGCAGCCTCCAGGCAATGCACAGCAGAAAAAAGCAAACACATCTGAAACAAGGAACATTAGTTCCAATGCTTTTTTCTGTTTCCACTTAGGCAGTGGTGCTGATCGGCTAACCACACACACACAGACACAGCAGGTATAGTGTCCATGAAAAACACATTAGGCTCTCACTTGGCCGTTCCCTGTGCCACTTGGTCTGCTCTTGGCAGAGTTAAGACTTCCCAACTGATGCAAGCTGCCCGCAAGGCTCCCCAGCGCGCACTTGGGGGTAGTCAGACCTTGTGTCCTCAACTGGAATTATTAAATTCACTGTCATGGTGCACGTGACAAAGGGATTTTAGAGTCCCAGCTCCCTTGCCTTCGAGTCTTTGCTCCTGAAGGGTGACACACCATTTGGGTCAAATACAAAAAACTAGGGCACTTCCAGCCCTCCAAACACTCCCCTGCATGATCTTTGGAGTTGCAAGGAAGAATTCAAACACGTTAGCCTTGGAAAGCCAAGACTAACGTGCAGCTGTTCAAAGGATTGTTCTGCACACATGTGAGTGGCAGCCAAGGAGGGTTTTATGTCCCCAAGAGCAAGGGGACAGAGGGGACCGGCCGTGGCCAACGCAGCTGGCAGACTGCAGTGACATCACAGGCATTCTCGACAGGAACCTGGAAAAAGGTCAAGAAAGTGCTAGAAACTGTATCAGAAGGGAAAGACACAGTGATAAATGCCTGTTGGAAGGAAAGTGGGGCAAGAGAATGAGAGTCCCAAGGAAAATGAGGGCAGGTAAAAGGAGGATTAAGAGTGGGATGGAAACAGTCCTCTGGGGATAAGCAAATAAAGGGCACAAGGTGGGATGAGAAGCACATCCCCACTGATAGATCTTCATCACACACATCAGGGCAGGGACAGTGCACTGAATACAAGCAAGCGGGATGAAAAGCCAGTGCTGCTCTGGATAACCCTGACACTTAAGAGTTTGCCACCATCAACCCCAACATGAGCAACACCCCACCTGCCTGCCTGCCAAATCCAAGCTCTGCACAGCTCCCTCCGAGAGGACAAGAGCCTGAACTCTCCTCGGGGCAGCAGCATCATGGAGTGCAGATGTGTCACCTCACATTTTGGTGGCAACATTTCTGTGGGCACTTAAGTGCAGGCTCCAGAAGCCTCTAAGGCCATTGCACAATGTTTCAGTCTTTAACCTTGATCTCTCCACCAGATCTAGAACATACTCATATAACAAGAGCAAGTGTCTGAGACTGTAACAAAAATACCTTCCATGGCACAATCACCTTTCTGTGCACAAGCCACAGCCGTGTCCCTTGGATAAATCCCAGAAACCAGCAGTTCTGGCCTCTGTCACAGACAGCTGGCTCAAGAAAACTGTTTTAAATTAGACAGAGAGATTTAGAGGTTGCCAGTTTATGAAAAGTCCATCACAAACTCTAAGCTTACACCATGGAGGAAGGCAGCTAGTGCTCCAACACGCAACTGCAGCAACCTCTTCAACTGTGCTGTGACACTGAGCTCTTGGGAAATCTCCGTACCAAGCTCTAGAAGGCAATGTGTCTGTGCACACAACGCTCCGGGGGCAAAAACAGGCATCAGAACGCTCCAAAACACGTGAAAACACAGGTATAGGAACCCACTGGCAACGGAAACTTTTCCTAATAACTGCTTATACCCAGGGAAAATGAGTCTGATGAACAAACAAACGCCACTTCCCAAACCTTCGGCACTTCTGTCCCAGGTGATGTCTGTACGCGACACCCCGGCGCTCCAGGGGGACAGTGCCAGACCAGCCTAGCCCGGCCCGGCCCAGCCCGACCGGGAAGGGCGTCGGCTCAAGCGCGGCGGCCCCGCACGCTCCGCTCGGCCCCGCACAGCGAACACTGCGCAGTCCGTACCGGCGGCAGCGTCTCGCACGGGGCCCGTGCAGGCAGCGGAGCCGGCGGCAGCTGGTCTGCGGGAGAGGCCCCGAGACCTGCGGCGCGGTTCCGGCTCCCGAGCACAAGCGGCGCCACACACCGGGGACACCCCGCGGCGGGGACACTGAGAGGGCTGTCAGGGCTCCCGAGCCCCCGGACCGCGGCCCGCTCGCCCCGACCCGGCCAGGACGCCGCTCCCGCCGCCGCAGCCCCGCGCCGGAGCGCTGCCCGGCCTGGTGGGAGTGGAGCGGGG
>WBMZ01015242.1:0-47202 GCA_013400975.1 Atrichornis clamosus
ACCTCTGCCTTGGACTTCTGGAGACCAGATGACATCCTATTCAGAACACTGGTTCAGACATTCCCTTGGGAATAAGCCCTTAAAAATAAGAGTCCAAGAAGTCTAGGTGTACTTTAAGAAGGAAATCTTAAAGGTACAGGACCAGACTGTCCCTATGTGCAGGCCTGGTTGAATAGGGACGAACTCAGGGGGAAAAATGAGCATTTACGACCTTTGAAAGAAGGGGCAGGCTCCTGGAAGAGTACCATGTTAAGTCCTATGGAGAGAAAATCAGAAAGGCAAAAGCTCAGCTAGAACTCAATCTGGCCACTGCTGTGAAGACAGTAAAAAGTGTTTTTACAAATTAACAACAAAAAGAGGGTGAAGGGAAAATCCCTTTATTGGATCAGAGGCATGCACTGCCACCAAAGATGAAGAAAAGGCTGAGGTACTTCTTTACCTCAGTTTTTAAGAGTAAAACTGGTTATTCTCCAGGCAACTGGCCCCCTGAGCTGCTAGACAGGGACAGGAAGCAGAATACACCTGCTGCAATCCATGAGGAAGTAATTAGTGACTCGATGTGCCACCTAGACACTCACAAGTCTATGGAACCAGAAGGTATTCAACCTAGGCTGATGAAGGAGCTGGCAGAGGAGCTCACCAAGACAGTCTCCATGACTTATCATCAGTACTGGTTAACTGGAGAGGTCCCAGATGACTGGAGGTTGGTCAATGTGACACCCATCTACAGAAGAAAGATCCAGGGAACTACAGGCCTGTCAGCCTGACCTCAGTGCTGGAGAAGGTTATGGAACAGATCATCTTGAGTACAATCACATGCCATGTAAAGGACAACCAAGGGACATGGCCCAGCCAGCAAGCATTTTGGAAAAGCAGGCCTGACCAACCTGATCTCCTTTTATGACCAGGTGACCTGTCCAGTGGATGAGGTAAAGGCTGTGGACGTTGGCTATGTGTACATTAGTAAAGCCTTTAATACTGTCTCCCATGGCATTCTCCTGGAGAAGCTGGCAGGCCATGGCTTAGACAGGTGCTCTCTTCTGGGTTAAAAACTGGCTGGACGGCCAGGCCCAGAGAGTAATGGTAATGGAATTATACCCAGTTGATGGCAGGTCACCAGTGGTGTTCCCAGAGCTCAGTATTGGGGCCCGTTCTGTTCAACATCTGTATCAAGGATTTGGACAAGGGGATCAAGTGTCCCCTCAGTCAGTTCACAGATGACACCAAGTCAGGCAGGAGTGTTGATCTGCTGGAGGGTTGGAAGGCTCTGCAGAGGGGTCTGGACAAGCTGGATCAATGGGCTGAGGTTCAACAACGTGAAGTGCGATGTCCTGCACTTGGATCACAACAACCCCAGGCAGTGCTACAGGCTTAGGGCAGAGTGGCTGAAAAGCTGCCCAGGGGAAAAGGACCTGAGGGTGCTGGTCAATAGTGGCTGACCATGAGCCAGCACGTGCCCAGGCGGCCAAGAAGGCCAATAGCATCCTGGCTTGTATCAAAAATAGTGTGGTAAGCAGGACCAGGGCAGTGATTGTCCCTCTGTAGTCAGCCAGTACTCAAAGTAAGGCTCAACTCCAATCCTATGTCCAGTTCTGGGCCCTTCACAAGAAAGACACAGAGGTGCTGGAGCATGTCCAGAGAAGCACAATGGAACTGGTCAAGGGTCCGGAGCACAAGTCCTGTGAGGAGTGACTGAGGGAGGTGGGGTTGTTCGGCCTGGAGAAGAAGCAGCTCAGGGGGACCTTACTGTTCTCTGAGACAGCCTGAAAGGAGGTTGTAGCAAAATGGGGGACTGGTCTCCTTTCACAGGCAACTGTGACAGGACAAGATGACACAGCCTCAAGGTGAGCCAGGGGAAGTTCAAGTTGGACATCAGGAAGAATTTCTGTTCAGGGAGGTGGTGGAGTCAGAATCCCTGGAAGTGTTCAAGACTTGGATGTGGCCCTTAGTGCTATGGTTTAGTTGACATGGTGGTGCTTGGTCAAAGGTTTGATTTGATGACCTTGGAGGTCTTTTCCAACCTTAATGATTCCGTGATTCTAAGATACTGGAAAACACAAATTAATCTGGCATCCTTTTATAAATGCAATTTCAACAGAAGTAATATATTGATGATAATACCTAAAAATCCTAGACCATATAATTTTAGAAAATATTACCTGCAGAGTGCTGTGAAGTACCATGCATTTCACTACAATGACTAGTTGATTCTTTTGATTCTGGCAAAGATGTTGATGCACCAGAGCTTTCACCTGCATTTTCATTTAGTGTCCTCAGTATTGTGGTAATATCTTCCTGACTGAGAATTAGCTTTAAAAGAAGATTGGAACAGAAATTAGAACAACTCAGTTCACGTAACTTTCGGTAACTAAAATCTAAGCTTACGAATAAACAGATAAATCAAATAAATCTCATCAGAGTCTCTGCTTGGGAAACTAAATTTAAGCTTTTCTCAAATTCACACAACACCTTACAGTAATTTCTAGAAATCAGCAGTCAGTCACACATTATTTCGTTTTTCTCCACAAACTTTCTCTACCAAGTTACAATTTAGAAACTGGAATATCAGTAGACAGACACATACAGTCCACCAAAACTTTTATTTGCATTTAACCACAATAATAGTTACAAGTTCTATTTCAAAATCTGGCAAATTGTTTTCCTCATACACCTGACAATCTTTCAACTTTTTTGTGTTCAATTTAAATTATGTTTAAATTTATGTTAAATTTAACTTTTTATGTTAAATTTAAATCACTCTAGGATGGATCCCACCTGGCCCCACAGACCTGTGAGTGTCCAAGTGGACCAGCAGGTCACTAACTACTATTCAGGCTTGTTATGTGTACGAATTTGGCAGGTGATAATTCTACTATTGAATAAACCAATAAACCCCAACTTTTTCTAATCCTTCACTGAAACACACTGACAGGTAAAAGAAGGCTATAACAGCATAACCATTTTTAACCAGCAACAGCAATTTTTAGTACAAAGTTTACCTGTAGTATGACAGATGAAATACAAAGCTTAAATTAGAACACAAAGCTATCCACTTCCTTTTCCCCTATGAAACAACAAATCTATCCACTCTACCTCCATGTCTTGAAATCAACCAATACCCTAAATACTGAGCTCAGACTTTTACAGAGAAAAAACTTAATCTGTTGTCCACAAATATTTTAACAGTTGCTTTCAGAAACAAGTCCTTACATTCATAGGCTTGAGTCGACCAGATATTTCAATGTCAGGAACTTCATTATACCACGCAGCAGCTAAATTTCGTTCCACAGCTACTTCCAGATTGACAGGCTGCAGCAACTGTACTTCAGTTTGCAAAGAATCTTGCTCATAGTATGATCTGTGAACAGAAACAAAATACTCCCAAGCTTTACATATTTCACTTACACATTCTAATAAACACATTTCTGTCTTTCCCTCATCTTTTCAAGTAGTGCTATAAAACTGCCTTTATACTAGCTCTAGTTAAAGCCTTACTCCACAACTAGACATCTTTCCTTGGCAGTGAGGAGACATCAGGCACATACCAGGCGTGCAACACACAAACTCTGGCAAGCCAGGACCTCTCACCTCCTCTCCAGTGGAGAGCAATTCCTTCTTTCTTCAGTACTCTTCAACTGTGTTTGAAAAGCCCCTCTCCCCACTTCCCTCTCCCCCAAGTACCCTGTACCAAGGACCATTTTCAAACAGTTCTTTATGGCTATCTGACTTGGTACCTTTCCTGACATGCACAGCTTGAAAATCCCATCAAAATAGTCTGTTAAAAATGAGTATTCCCTGTCCCAAAATAATCGATGCATAAATCTATCTTACTACGCAATTTTCCCTGAACAAACATTTGCTTCTGTTTAAAAACATGTAGATTGCTACTTTTTCTAAACCATACATTTTCTTTTCTTTAAAAAACATTAGTTTGCTGCTATATTCCAACTTAGTATATTTGTCAACCACCAGCCATTAATTAATTATTTAACAACTCCTCAAAGCTCTCTAACTGAAGAATGCCAAAGGGTTTAATAAATTTTGAAAATATTGACACTACATTACCTGTATAACTTCAGTTCACTCAATTTTACTGTCATAGAGTCAATAACAGGTGGGAGATTATATCGTGTTTTTGTTTTAGCAATAAAGAATTGGTTCTTCATGGTGATTAGACCAAGATCAGCCACCAAGACATTCGCAGACATTGCTGACTGTGGGACTATCACAACAGGTGCTTTAATATTGATATCTAGTGCCAAGCGGGAACTACGCTCTGCTAGCTCTTTTACACCTGTAGCTGCTTTCTCTGCAGCTTGAACAGTTGCCTCAGTAAGAGCTTCCTTGGCAGCTTGAAAGTTGTTTATAAAAGCCTAGGAAAAGAATACAGATCTCAGGAGCTACTTATTAAGAATTACACTACTTCAAATCCACTAAGAATAATAGTTATTTAAATAGCAAACCATCCTAAGACATTATTTTTGCTATACACTTTTTCCAAATTCTTTAATAGGATAATCTTCTCTCAAATATGACAAAGTATGAATATATAGAAATAAGTTTCCATACTACACATCTGGAAAATTATATGGTAAAAGCAATGACCTTGTAACAATGACTTGTAGGAATTATGTTTTAATTAATCTTATGAGCAGTAAAAGGTTGATTCACTGAGCAAAATTTATGGAAAGAGCATTAATTGTCATGGTTTCTTACTTATATTTCATTGTTATAAATAATGAATGGTACGTATAGTTAAGAACTGTCATAAAACATCTAAAGAAAAACATGACCATTACTAATAGCAAATATTGTTGCTTAGTCATCCACTCCAGAAAAACAAACATACATAGAAGAAAAGTAAATACCCCAACCAACAATCCCAGTAAAGTCTTAACAATAATATATAAGAGCTCTTACACAAATGGATACCACCCCATATGGAACAGTCATTTCCTTTTCTTGCTCTGACAACTTTACCTGGATGCTAAGTATCTGGAAAATTTAACTTACCAAAATAGATGAAACAAACTTGTTGACAAAAACTACTTGAATGCACCCAACAGTTAGGTAAATACGATTGTCAACAACGTCCATATTTGTATATGCAATGCCATCTGTAGCATTCACATATGATATCATTCTGAAGTTGAAGACTTCTTTTCCTGTGATGTAAAGAGCCTTAAGAAGAAAATAAAAGAAGTATCTCTACTGTAAAAACTTACATGTGGAGAAACTTAACTCTAGTATATCATACTTCTAAGACATTTTTACTTCAAATATCTCAACAATAAATGAAAAAAATCAAATTTTAGAAGTCCATTGAAATAGCTGAAAATACTCAGTTGGAATCTCAGCTTGAATAATTCTGTTCACTAAAATCAACAGAGTAAGAGGTACAATGAGCAGCTGAATATCACAGTCGCACAAATTAATGTCAGCCTAGCAATTACTGGTTGTGGGAGCAAAATCAATCTGTCTATAGAGAATGCTACTCTCAACAGATATGAAAAACATGACGGAAAAGAAAATTGCACTAGAGAGTAGAGCCTAGAAAGTTTTATTTAGCATCTATATTCCATTCAAAAAAATCAATGATGCATGCAAACGCCTACCTTTTTATACAATGCTGTCTCATCGGAATCCACAATAATGATGTTCTTCAATTTTGCAGTGACGTCAGTGGCTGCTTTCTTCATGATCACTTGGCTATCCAGACCTCAAAAAGCAAGACGTACAAAATCTATAGACTGTTCCAGTTACAACATCTTGTGTCTTTGTGATTTAAAGTTTTGTTCCTACCTTCAATGTGAATTTCAGCTATTCTATGTTTCTTCCCTCTGATAAAGATACGTAAACATGATAAATCCGCGCAGATATTGAGGTCAATAACATCTTCATACTTCGATTTTTTTGATGCTATGGGAAATACAAAATAACAGAAGTTACAGTTCTTCTGTATCCCTTTGAACTGCACAGCAAGCAAGAGACTGATGCTCCTCAAATATAAGGTAATAAAACAACTGTAAGGCCATCAAAAGTCTTAATTCACACCAGGAGAAAAACCCAAAAAACTGACAATTAATGGGTTTTCTATTTACATCAACTCCATGCCTCAAATAACAGCAAAGGTATGCCTTGACCTCTCTTAGAAAACTGCACTTGCGTAAGTATATATAATCTAAGAAAATATATCACAAGTTATTGACAGGTTTACAAAAACAGAAGATACATTTATTTTCTTCCCTGTTTAAATGAAGAGAGAGGAATGAAAGGGGGAAAAATAATAAAAGAACTTACTTAATTTCTTGAGAACATCCTTCTTCTCCTCTGTTTTTTCATGGACTGGTTCTTCTGTAACTTTAGTTTCTTGTTTGGGTAGAAGATTATTCAGATAGTTCATAGCATTCAGCAGAGCTTCAGTATGCAAATGAACATCTAGAGACGAAAAGTTCACCTAAAAGAACAATTTTTGTTTATCCAATATGCCTCTTCCCACACTGAGAAAATTATGTTAAAGAAAGATATCATACCTTTATTTTCTGTAGAACATTCTGATAGACAGTTTTCAGTTCTGGTCCATTAATATCAGTCTATTTCACCAAAAGTGCACATAAAACAAACAAATCAGGAGAAGTTTGCAAGTTTCATTAGAGAAAACTTATTTTCAAAACCACTACAAATTAAGATGTAGACGTTATTCTGTTTAGGGAGCAGACAGACTTCATATATGACATTCAAGATGTTAAAAACATCAGTAAGGAAAAAACCTTCAACATCTGCTGCATATTAATGTACTGCTTATGACAGGCTTACAATTCAAAAGCAAAGTCTACGGTTTTCTAACCTTTGTGTACTCCAGAGTGAGAAGGTCATCTTCTACATTATCCAATGTAGTAATTATGTAAACTGGCTTGTCATTATCATCTAAAAAAACCATAAAATAATTTTTTTAAATTACATTTTTAAACAGAAAAATTACAACTTTCTTAATCTATAAACTACGAACTAGGCTACTAGCTGCCATTACTGTTTAATCACAAAACCTCTTTTGCAGACCTAAAATGGTTAGAAGTCTCTCTACAATCATCAGCACTAGAACATATTTACCAAAGAACTAATGAGCTCCTGATTTACTTTCCCCCAGCCCAACATTTACCTTAGGAGGTAAACTTTCCTTATTTAGCAAAAGCACTACAGGGTTTTGAAGACAAAATCACAGTGTTATTTGTGAATAATTTCTGGATCAGATTATAAATACTTACCCATATACTCTGGGCACAGCAGACAAACTTCACGAAGGAAAGCATTTGCAGTCATGTCAACTGTTCTTATTCTAAGCTCAGTGCCTAAACCCAAAATATCAAGCTGCAGCACAGGCACCTCAGTATTACCAGTAAGACGGCATAATTTAATTAAGACCTAAAGAAACAAAAAAACCCAGAAAAACAATAAAACAAAACCACACAAAAAAAGTAGGGGATTATCATCTTACTTTTTGTACAGGATAATGTATTTACATGCATTTTATTGGTTAATGTCTATTTGTGTATTGATCTTTTAACTTTATACAGCAATTGCCTTGGAAAAAATAAACAATTCACCAAACAATATTGCTTGATGTAATTTTAACAAAAACTTCATACACATACGTAATACCAAAGTAACAGTTACACAAACTAAATTATTCTTAAAAACAGTTCTATACATCAATGTTCAACACAGTCAAAACTTTATTTTCAGTCAGCATGAAGTGTTTACAGATTTCATTGGAATTTCTCTGAACTCTTCTGCTAAGAACTAGACTCCCCAGCTGAAAGTCAGGCAAAAGGATTTAGTATTTTTTCACCCACACATGACAACAATATTGTTAAATAAATACCTAGCTGAGCTGTTGTATCTGACTTTCACAATCAAAACAAAATAAAAATATGTATTCTTCGTTTCCATGTAATGCTGTCTACAAATAAGGAAAATCAAAACCGAACTCAGTAAGTAATTTTAAACTATGAAGAAAACAAACAGAGGTGATTTCTAATAGATTCCCTATGTTGTTATTTTCGTAAAGATTTTAAGTCAGATGCCATTAGACAATAACATAAAATAGAGCATCTTCCTTTAGACTAGTAGTTCTTAATGTCTTGTCATTACACAAACAGTACATTTAGGTTTTATTTGCAGTAAAGGAGTAGTATACAGTATGTTGCAAGCCAACTATGATGCACTGAAGACATTCTGTAAGCCCTACCCTAAAATAGAATTTGTAAAGTTAACTGAATGTGTATGATTTACTTTTAAGATAAATGTAAAGTAAAATACAGCAAGTAGCAGCAACAACACTGTCATAGCCGCAACGGTCTAATGACAAAGGCAACAACAGTGTTAAGAGGCCACCTCTTTTATCAGACCAACTGATACAGTTAGAAAGTGTTCTTGTATTTGCATAAAGCACTCCTGTTTTCAGCCCCAAATCTGAAACAGCAAGAACACAGAAAGCTCTTCATAATGAAGATGTTACAGATTTACATGTGCACACAACAGGGTCTGTGAAAAACCAGAGGAGAAAAATATGGTGCTTGTTACAAGACAAAACATTAATGAAATCTTCCCAATGATGACAGAAGTATCTGGAAAAAAGATGTCATAACCTAGCTGAAATAAACAGGTAATGTGGTTTTTGAGTGATACGTAAAGAAAACTCTGTGACAAAGTGAGTTGGAAAACGAAGTGGATAAAGCAAAGCATTTCAGTGATGACAAGGATATAGAAGCACAACTATGACTTGGAAAAAACTGCAGAATAGCTTCAGAAATGAATACTTCTGCAGACACAGATGTATTTATGAACACAACAAACATGGAAAAATTACAGTTCTGATGTACTTCAGGGAAATTAAAAAATAATTTTACCTCAGCTACTTCAAACCTTAGCTGGAATTCTGTCATATTTTTCAAAGATTCTTGTTTATGTAGTTTTTTTCGCCTTGTACTGCTAGCCCGCTTGAGGGAACCAGATGGGGCTTCAAAAAACGGCACATCTTCCACAGGACTGCTTAATGCATCATAAAATTCTTCTTCTGATTCTAAGGATTAATTCACAAGAACATTTCGTATGTAGTTTATGCAGCCAATATTTTACAGTACTATGACCTTTCACGTCTACATCTATAAAAGCTTAAAAGTACAAGTATCTAGCTGATAACTAACAACCAGTGAAGTCTGTTTCCATGATCGCTTACAGCAAAAGTAATAAATTAATTCAGTGAACTCAAAAACTTCTTGACTTGACCTGCTTCTTAAGCAAGACTTTAAAATAAATTATATTACCTGACTCAGCAAATGAATGAAGATCCAGAACAGGACACACGCTTTGTGACAAATGTTGTGCTGAAAGCACAGGGGATAGTGCAGCCTGAAACAAGAGATAGCATAACATTTTTTGCTTGAATTTATTGGTTACGCTATTGGATGTACATATGCTGCGTCAAAATTTTACAACTTAGGAAAACTGATCTTACCTTAAATGCAAATCATCACAGTTAAACACTTACATTATTAAAATTAAAAGCATGGGGTGCACTGAGGCCTAAAATAGTAGAAGTAGCAGGTATTGCACTTGCATCTAGTTAGAGAAAACACACTTGGAAAGTGAAGAGGTTCAAACATTCAACTTCACAGACCATGAGATGGACAGAAATGGCACATCATATAAAAAAATCAAAAAAGGCAAAACCTAGCCCCTCAAAGGGCTGCAGTAAGGCAATTTCAGAGAACAATAAAGCTCAAAGATTCTTTACAAAAATAACACAACTGTCAGGTGGGGGAAAAAAAAGTTAGACAAAACATTAGAGCAGACAGAATTGTTTTGCATTTCATAGAATCATAGAAACATTCAGGTTAGAAAAAACCCTTCAGATCACCAAGTTCAACGGTCAACCTGGAACTGCCAGGGACGTGGTTTAGTGGTAGACTTAACTGCCATATCTACAAGTGTTTTAAATAGCTCCAGGGATGGTGACTCATCCACCTTCCTGGGCATACCTGCTGCAATGTTTGACCATCCTTTAGGTGAAATAAAATGTTCTTAATATCCAACCTAATCCTCCTCTGAGGTAACCTGAGGCCAATAACTCTTATCCTGTCACCTTTTACTTGGGAGAAAGACTGACACCTCAGTCCTTCTTGGGCTGAGGGGCCCAAAACTCAACATGGGATTTGAGGTGTGGCCTCACCAGTGCCAAGGACAGGGGGACAATCACTCCCTGGTCCTATAGGTCACACTATTGCTGACACAGGCCAGAACACCACTGATCTTTATGGCTACCAGGGCACACGCCGGCTCATGTTTCAGCTGACACTCTACCCCTAGCCTGTAGGGTGCTTGAAGTTGTTGTGATCCAGGAACAGGACCTGGCACTTTGACATCTTGAATTTCACTTCTTCACATGTCTGAAAAAAACCCCCATCTAGTAGAGTACTGAGAGGAGACCTCAAAGTCTACATCTTTCTCACAAGGGAAGCAGAGGGGCAGACACTGACCTCTTCTCTCTGTGACCAGTGACAGGACTCAAGGGAACAGCATGAAGGGGTGTCAGGGGAGGTTTAGGTTGGATATTAGGAAAAGGCTCTTCCCTAAGAGAGTGGCTGGGCACTGGAAGAGGCCCCCCACAGAAGTCATCACAGCACCAGCCTGACAGAGTTCAAGAAGCATTTGGACAATGCTCTCAGGCACATGGTGTGACTCTGGAGATGGTCCTCTGCAGGGCCAGGAGTTGAACTTTGGTGACCCTTGTGAGTCTTTTCCAACTCAGGATAATCCATGATTCTATGAGTAATCAATTGTGAAATGCAGTTACGCACAATCCAGAGTATTAACTGAAAATATGTGAATTGCCACTAGAGTGCACCATAGAACAGGAATCCTCCACTCCATGTGGTTTCATTTATAATAGAATTAAATTCTCTGAGTAAAGGCAACCAAATGACTTGTTTACCAAGAAGTCTCAGAAAATAGCCTCAGTGATCTGAGTTTGTAAAGAATTCTCACCTGCAAGTTTCACGTGCAGATGCATTATACATGTGTGTTGCACAGAGTACTAAAGAGGAGAACTGTGTGCTGTGTACCCCCTTTTTTTTTGAGTGCCTTTGGCTCTGGACAGTAGTTCTTCCCCTGCACAACCTCATCTTCTCTCCCTTGTTACTGCACCTGTCAAAGCTCAGGCTCAGACAACTACTCACAGAGTCGCAGTATCAAATCTATACATTATGGTGACAAGAAACACTCATCTTCAAACACTGTTTCCAGGGCTACATTTTTCATCTCACTCTTAACATTTCAACAGTCTCTCTTCATCTCCAGCCTACATAATCTGACTTACTGAATGTATTCACATCTGTGAGTAATAAACAGACCAAGTATTTACATGTCTTGCAACTGTGAAAGTGTCTCATCTAAAACACTTCCACATTTTAAGAAAACAAGGAGAAAAAATTGTGAGATTTGGCTTCATAGTATCAAATAATGAAAAACAGTCTTCCACACTGAAGTGGACTGTCTTCTTGTACTAAAATGCTGAGTGCAAAAATGTAGAAGGATCTGTTCCAGAACATCTTACGTTTTCACATCACAAGAACCCTTCCACCTCTAATTCAAAATGTAAAGAAGAAAACAGTGTTCTGAAAAAGGATTTCACATCCTTTTCAGCTCAGAAGTGATGTGATGCTAACAAAGTTCAGAAGAATTTCAGCTGTAAGGATGAAAGCATGGGAGTATACCTGCCACTACCAAAGCAGAAAATCAAACTCAAATTAACTGAATTTAATACCAGCAATTAAAGTCTGCCAAGCTCTGCAGTAGATAGAAGCTTGAGCAGACAGGTTTAAGGCTAGGTTTTATCAGGGATTCTACATATAATGTGAATATATTCATATTTTCTCCACAGTCTTTCCTCACCTCATCTTGTGTATATCACAACTAATGTACAGGTAATACTAATCACTTCAAGGTCACTTAAAATACTTTAGGTGTAATAGCTGAATTCTGTAATTGAATTCAAGTACAGTCAATGTTATAAACAGAGACTAAGGCAGCTTTTGTCTGGGTATACTATTAATATATGAAGAGTGAAAGAGCAGGTCAGAATTAGCCAAAATTTTTATGGCACCAGTGAAGAGATGGCAAGAATTATTGGTTAAAGTGAAACAGTTGTCACTCTATATATACTTTCAGTAAGTATGCATGTCTAGTTGTTGCATCTACTGTTACTAAATATTATGCTAACACAACCCACAGAAAATACCAAACTGCAGCAATAGCCTTAAAGAACAAGGCAAAATAATTTGTACGAAGATGAAAAGATCATTATCAAATAATCTAAAAACCCCAAATACAAAGATGACCACTAGTTCTTTAGATTCAAGTGCACAAAAGATTAAATAACAGATTGTTAGAAGTATTTACAAATGACAGAAAAACGGAGAGCTGAATTTTGCCTTTGACTTTAAGATTTCACATATATTCTAATGATAGCACTGCTTTAAACATATATAAAAAATAGCCAGAGCATGCAGACTAGAGTCATGTTAAAAATTAGCAACTGTGATTTCATTTCCTAGCTTTGTTTAAAACAGCTCAAAGGTTAAACACACTTTTCAGGAATAATAACAAGAAAAGAGGCAAACCTCTGTTCTGAAGAAGGTATAAAACAGTGACCCAAACCATTTTCACTAAAGAAAGGGAGGTGAGGAAGGAGCAACAGAGCACATTCCAAACTCCTAAACGTTCTAAGTGCAAGGGAGAACTTCCACCCACTGAGTTACACTGTGTAACTGACTTGGAAAAAAAGACAGGAGAGGCACTGAAGTCTGCTGAAAAAAAGCTGTCACTTTTGTCAGGCAGGCATTGTTTATAAAACAGATAGTGAATATTTTTTGTTCGGTTTTTGAAACTCTCATCTGACTAAGATCACATAATACTTGAACTTTAAAAATTCCAGCATTTCAATGTTTTCTTCAGTACACAAAATAGCTGAACCCAAACCATGCAGCATTCCAATACGTGTGTAAATCTGAAGGTACAATTAAACTAATCCTCAACAAAATTGAGTATGTTTGCTAATCAAGATTAATATGAACTACAAATTAATTCCCATAGTAGTAAAACTCTGAGGGGTTCTATTTTAAATCCAGACACTGGACCAGTATTTCATAATTATTGGCTGAAGTTCACAACAGACTAACTAAATAGCAAGAAAAATTTCTACAGCTTTAGAGAAAGAGCTAATTTCTTCCAAGAGGCACTAAGCAAATGCTTGTACTTCACTTTTTTGAGCAACTTTCAAAACTGCAATGCTAATACCAAGGAGGTATTTTTCTGGTAATTTTTAATTAAATCTCTTTTTAAAACCTTACCTCAGTTATTTTTGGAGGAGAACTGGTAGCAGGTGCACTTTCTGGCTTAGGAATGCTATCAAGTAGTTCCAAGATGCTTGTCACCTTCTGGTCTGAGATTTGGATGGAAAGTAAAGGCAACTGTCCAGACAGTTTGAACCTGTTTTGTAAGAATCAAAGTTAAAATAATTAATCTCAAACCTACTTTATTCAAACTTCACATTCATTTACTTCTGAAAAAACACGGAAGTCTCCATCGCCAGGAAATGACTCACCTAACCATTACATGTAGTGTGTGTGTATATATGTATATAGAGAGATAGATTTATATGTAAAAAACACTTCTGTTGCACACAAAAAAGTTACTTGATCAGCAAATACCTGGTATTAACATAATTTGTATTTCCATTTGATACAAAGTCTTGTGGATCAGGACTACAAATAGTGCTAATAACCACTTCTGATCAAGCTACATAAGGCATATTTTCCTTACAATCAGAAATTGTTCCCTCTTGTTCTTGTATTTAACTACTTGTAATAAATCCTGTAATAACTGAGCCTTAACACAGTATTTATAGAAGAGAAGATGGAGGCTTTTTTCCATATGAATGTTTAGGGCCCAAAATGTCATGAGTACGAGTAGATGAAAACACAGATTAACAGTGAATGTCCCTTGATACAATAGTCATTAAGATTACCTAAATTAGTATTCACTTCAAGGCAGCAATATAGAAATGTGCCTTTCAAGCAAAGCCAGGAAAAAGCCCCAGTAAATTCATGACTTTTGAACAACAAAATCACTAGGAATTCAAATTAATTAAATGGTCACCAAAGGACATAAGAACAAAGAATCAAAAAATAGAAACACGTAATCACCCATTTTTAAGATAACTAAATATAAAAGAGGGGCATTCTAAGCTAAGAACTCATTCATAAAAATCTACTACATTAAACAACAATCCTGATACTAGATTTTACTGTAGAACTAACATCTTTCCACTCATTTTTTTCAACGGAACTATGCTGTTCTACATAGACAGTTTCAAATATTAACTTTAAAAAACCTCTGGTAAAATATAATACTGACTGTATATGACAGTATACTTATAAAAATTGAAATGAAATAGCTACATGTATGCTAAAATACATTTATATATATGTAACTCAGAGGGCAATACTGATGCATAATACCCTATTCAACTATACCTACCAAAATACACCGTTCAGGGGATTCTTGCTGACACAAAAGCTACCAGTTACCTTTTATCATTTGTGCATATCACCTAGAGAAAAATTAGGGAAAAATTTCCCAGAATCAATCTAGACACATCAACTGCCACAAGGAGAAGCACACCTGGTAGACAAGACCGTTAGACAGGTAGTATTGCAATACTGCAACAGGTATTCTCATTAAGAGAAGGCACTCCTTAATCCAAATTATACTTGTGGAACGTTGAGAGATATCAATAACAAATCTACATTAAAATTCAGTCATTCCATTATTTTACCACAGAAGTGAAGTCTCGCTTTATAACATAAAAAGATTCCTGTGAATTTCATTTCCTTTATTTGACCTTCTCCACCAAAAAGAGAAAAAGGAAGGAAAACATTAAGATGTTTTGTAAGCATCAAAATTCAGAATCTGACCTCCCAAGTTTCCAGAAGGTGGCAGCATTACACCATGCAATCACTGACCATTATTAACAGTACTAATTATTTTCTTCTGATTGGTACAATTTCTATAACCAGCAGGATTTTGCTGAATAAGCCTCAGTGCAAACTCAAGGCATTAAGAGCTGTTTTCCTGTGAAGTTATCCATAGTAGCTAAACTAACAAGAGCAATAAGCCAAGTCAAAAGAGAGAGAGTATGACAGCACATTACTTTCCAAAGTATTTCTTGATGTTTAGAAAAGAGACTCTATGTTGAGATTTTTAGTTCCTTAATATTTCCAATAAGAACTGAAATGTATCTATTAGAAAGACTGAATTAGAGCAGGCAACATTTTTAATAAAAATCATTAAACATATTATACATATTACTATAAACATTCCATCACCTTTTCAATACCTGAAAACTTGAATTTATTTTCTACTTGTCTAGATAAATGTATTTCACTTCCAAGATTTACACACAGCCAACATAAAAGAGCACAGATATGACTAGAATTTTTTTATTTTTCCTCTCAAAAAAGTCATTTACCATAAAATTTTAAAATTGAGAAACACGTACTTGGGCATTCTTGCATCTGTAACAACCATAGCCCTGCTAAATTCCAGATTTACATCCAAGGGCTGCAAGATACACTGAGATGAAGTTTTTAGTTTCCGAGCTTCTTGCCAGTTCTCATCTAAAAGAGCAGAGAAAACCTACACTTTAAACACTGAAAGAGACTCCTTCTCAGTACACACCACAGAATTCAATATCTGATATTAGTACACATTGCTAAAAATTCAGGTGACACAATCTCTTTTACAGCTCTATCAACAGATGTATATTATACAAGATCTGAGCTTCT
The DNA here is from genome assembly GCA_013400975.1 of Atrichornis clamosus. Taxonomy (NCBI): domain Eukaryota; kingdom Metazoa; phylum Chordata; class Aves; order Passeriformes; family Menuridae; genus Atrichornis; species Atrichornis clamosus. The sequence goes on from WBMZ01015242.1 coordinate 15,906, forward strand.
GACATACAAGACTAATGAATAATTTCTCTCATTCTCCTCTAAACAGCTACCCTATCCATACTGTAGACTTCTAAGGGCCTAATTCTTAATAGACATGGTACTGGAAGTTCAGGCTCTGGATTCTCCCCTGGAACCAAAGGATTAAGAATTAAATGCTTAAGAATTCTCTGATTATGACTGCCTCTATGTTGCTAGTTCCCAAAATACTAGTTAAAGCTTCCTTTGATACCTTATTGAAGTAGGTTGACTCTGATTCTTGAAGTAAATTGATTCTCATCCTTTCTTTACCCTCACAAAATGATAAAACCTACAACTATTTGTAGATGCTGCTCTAGATTTGGAGAAAAGCAAAGGCACTGAAGGAAAATACCATAAGCAAAGTAATTATAGTCTTATATTTGTTATGCAGCAAATCAAATGAGATATCTTCAAAAAAGGGGATTTTATTATGAATTTGTTTATTTAGTAAAAGCTAAGATTGGAATTGAAGTCCTAAAAGTATGTTTTGGAAATTTGTAACATGGTTATAGTACTGAATTTAGAACACTTATCTTTGAAGAAGATCTTCAATCTACTTCAGTTAAAAATGTAAAAGGCCCAACAACCACCAAACTATTTTTAGTCACATAAAGAAAGATTACTTTCACAAATACTTACCATGTTTGCTGTACAGTAATTGTATACTGCTGAGCTGGATATCAAAACTGTCATAAGCTCGTGACATTATATCTTCAATAGTGCTTTGCCCTGCTTTGAGCTCAGATAAATCAGAACGACTTTTGCTTGTCATCTTAAAACAGTCACCAAGAAAAAGTATAAATCAATTTCAAAAATATTCAAAGCACTAATTCTATAAATACCTGTTCCTACCACAACAAAAAACTAAATTTAAGTCCTCACTATAAGGGCACAGTCTTACAACTATCACAGCACAGGAGATATCTAAAATTCATAGCCTGTATCAAAACAAAAAATGGAGAGTATTAACTCCACTTCTTCCTCAAAGAAAAAAATAAAATAAAAAGCACTAAGATAGGCAAAATTTTATACAAAATACTCTGTATAGAATAATTTTCTTTAATAAGTGGCTTATACTCCAAAGTATAACGTCTCAAACCCTTTGTAATCAGTAGTACAACCATTCAGAATGTTTACATATAAAGTATTAGTGCATTAATAAACTCAGAAACATGAAATCTATTTCTGCACTCTGTTGAATGCAGTTGTGACATATTAGTCGAAGAGAGGAAAAGAGGATTTGGACTGTTCATCATCAATGTGCTTCCTTCAATATCAGTCAATATTCCTTTGATTAAACTCTGGGTATTTCGCATTTGTACGTGCCCTCTCTGATGTTCATCTCTCATGAAATGTGGCTGTCCTCATTCTTATATGTCTAACAATTTTGAATTCATATCTGGTTTAGTCAAATCCAGGTAATGTTCAAGAAAACTGAAACAGGTTTAAATACTAGCATCTATACGCAGCACTTCTTTTTCCAGTACTGCTGAACTATGATTACTTTTGTGTTAAAAATAACTTGGAGATTTAAAATTCAGAATTACTAAATTAATAACCCTATTTATCTACTTTAATATACAGTTTTAATTTCATATGCCATTTTTCCTCCTGGGACTTGATCTTTTCCAGAATGCAACTGAGGGAAAGGGACTTTGTTTTATGTTAAGCATGGTCATTCAACAAATGAGCTACATCTCACTTAAGCATACATCAAAGTGAATACAGAATTACTAATCATATCCTGAGAGGCAACTGAATTTTCTCATATGGTATTTCTAATATCTGTTAAAGCAGAGGTACCAATCCAGGAGCCACATTCACAACAAAAATTACTCATCCATTTCAGAAAAACAGTAAGTCTGATTTTCAAACATATTCTTCTATGTAATTCTTCAAAGACTAATCTATGGGTGGAGTAGCAAGTGGGCTATCAGATCTAGAATTAGATGCAGGAGGCTTTCTCAAACACACAACTATAAAGTGGCAGCTCTACAAAGTGCCTACAAATGATCAACATTCAGAAGAGCTGGTGAAATTTTTAGTCACTGAAATAACTTGGATTTACAACCAGATCACTTCATTTTTAGTATCTACAGAGCACTGTTCTTCACTAATTCCACTTTCTGAAGCAATCCAACGCATTCTTTTAAAACATGGCCTACTGCAAGGTCCTGCACTTGGATCGGGGCAACCCCTGGTATCAAAGCTTGGCACCACCACAACTGATGCAGCCGATCAGACAGAGCTCTGGTGGGTACATGCTGCCACCCAGGCGCCAGGCTGCAGGATGTGCCTGACTCTTACACCAACACATAGCAGTAGTGAAGACACCTGTGGGAGGTGTGCCCAGGTCGAGGAACTCCTCTGCTTAATGACATAGCTCGGGGAGCAGGCAAGTAGGCTGAGCTGATTGACACGCGACCCAGGGTGTGACCAGGTGGCCAAGAAGGTCAATGGCATCCTGGCCTGTATCAGCAATAGTGTGGCCAGCAGGACTACGCAACAGTGTTCCCCTGTACGAAGCACTGGGGAGGTCACACTTTGAATAACATGTTCAGTTTTGAGCTCTTCACAGCAACAAAGACACTGAGGTGCTAGAGTATGTCCAGAGAAGCTGGGGAGCAGGATCTGGAGCAGAAGTCATATAAGGAACTGCCAAGGGAGCTGGAGTTGTTTAGTCTAGAAAAATAAGAGGCAGAGGGGAATCCTCACCTTAAAACCACCTGAAAAGAGGATGTAGCCCTTGAGGGTGTAGGTGGGGGGTTAGTCTCTTCCTCCAAGTAACAAGCAACTGAACATGCAGAAACAGCCTCAAGTTGTACCAGGGGAGGGTGAGACTGGATATTAGGAAAAATTCCTTCGTTGAAGGGGTTGCCAAGCCCTGGAAAAGGCTGCCCAGGGACACAGTTGAGTCACCATTCCTAGAGGAATTTAAAAGCCATGTAGGCATGGTACTTAGGGACGTGGTTTAGTGGTGGACTTGGCAGTAGAGGGTTAATGGTTGGACTCAAGGATCTTCAAGGTCTTTTCCAATCTAAGTGATTCTGCAGTTCTGTGATCAATGCAGGCTACTGATGATGGGATTGAAAGTTGCCCAACAGAGCAGGACCTGGGGGTGCTGGTGGATGAAAAGCTGGACATGAGCTGGCAATGTGGACTTGGCAGCCCAGAAAGCCAATTGTATCTTGGGCTGCACCCAAAGCAGTGTGTCCAGCAGGGCTAGGGAAGGTATTCTGACCCTCTATTCTGCACCACACCTGGGGAGTACTTCAACTTGTGGGAGCAGGTCGAGAGAAGGGCCACAAAAGTGATCAGGGGGATAGACCATATCTCCTCCAAGAAAAAGGCTGAGAAAAGGCTTTCTCAGGTTCAGCCTGAAGAAGGGAAGGCTATAGGGAGGACTTTTCAGCAGCCTTTCAGTACTTATAGTGGGCCTAAAAGAAAGATGGGAACAGACTTTTTAGCAGGATCTGCTCTGACAAGAGAAGGGGTTGCACTTTAAAACTAAAAAGGGTAGATTTAGACTAGATATAAGGAAGAATTTTCTTACAATGCGAGTGGCAAGACACTGAAATGAGCTGCCCAGAGAAGTGGTGGATGCCCCATCCCTGCGAACTTTCAAGGACAGGGCTCTGAGGAACCTGATCTAGTTGAAGACGTCCCTGCTCATTGCAGGGGGGTTAGACTCAATGACCTTTTAAAGGTCTCTTCCAACCCAAACCATTCTATGATTCTAACCAAGACCCACATGCTCAGAAAGTCATTATGTGGAAAAGACAAAAAACTTACTCTCTCTAGCAAGATTTTAAGATTTAAAACAAATCCTTACTAAAAAAGCAGACAGCAATCTAAACAGATAGTAAGTGGCAGAATCAATCTTACCCAGAGTAGAAGTAAAAAAAAAAAAAATATTAATTGCCTGTATACATGTAAGATCATTTATCCTGAAGAAAACAAGTTCAGCAATGAGAAAGAAGATTATATGGGGAAAGTCTCTTCTATGACTTTATAGTGATAAATTGTAATTTTACATACTTCATGCAAGGGAAAGGTCAAAGAGATAAATAATTATCTCAAACACACCTCTAATTTCATCCAAATTATTTTATACATCGTAAATACGTTTACTTTTCTCACTTTAAAGTAAACTAAATGACCAAAGGGTAAATAATAAAAATATCAAAAATAAGAATACCATTTAATCATGTAAGAAAGAAGATCAGTATTTTATATTGTAAGGCAATGCAAAAAAAATGTTAGACATTTTCCATGTAGCAGTCCAAAGCATCAACGGTAGTTTCATATTAGAGGGGGATTATTTTCTAACAAGTCTTTGAGGTTGAAAGAATCCACTGAGAAGAGTTCAGTAATTTCTGCCTTGACTGGAAAGCACTTTCAAATAAATACCTAATACAGAAGCTGCAAGAGATACTTTTACTTAATCACTACCATAAAATGCAAATTAAGAAACTGGAAATTATGTAAAAGCTGAATTATCATTTTCAGTAAACTACTGCATTAGGTAAATACATACTTTAAGACTACCAAGGTCCAGAAGTAGTAAATTTGACGTATGATCATAGAATCCTTTTTGTGGAACAATGATGTATGAAGCCATGAGGTTAATTTTGAGGTCAAGAACTTTCTGGGTTTCAATAACATACAACAAACCTGAAAAATAGCATAATTAGTAAATATAGACGAAGTAATCCATACAGAACCCACAGGATGAAAAGAAAAAGTTATAAACATAAAATCAAAACTTTAAATAAACTCTATATGCTAGGTAACTACAGCACATATGATCTTCATAGCTTTTCTGAATGAATAATTATAGGAAGTCCTTGAAGAAGTAGGTGAAATGATGATAGTAAACAATGCTAATTTATTGTTGTATAGACAACAACATGGCATCTGCAAACCCAAAAAGGTTTCCCACTGAGCAGAGATGAAAATGAGAAGAACTGGAATGTGAACTGCAACTTTTCAATTACTGAGTTAACCCACTCTCCTCTGTAGATTCATAAATTTAGTTGTTCTAGAAATTCGTATTGGGAGTATCCAACTGCACTTGTTGAACTGCTAGTGTTTGTTACTACTGATACAGAGAAGTTTACACTGACTCTGCTGACAAGCAGCTCCATCTGGAGATACCAAAGACATGCAAATACATAATCTTACAAAAATTATGTTTAAAAATGATGCAACTGGTTGGAAAATTCAGACAGTCGCAACACTTGAGATCATATTCTGCTTTTTTGCTCATCTGAAGAGGAATGAAAGGTATTGCTTCAAGTTGGCACTGGAAACTGCCTTATGATGTAGCCACGATCCACTAAACATTTACCATGTTCAACAAGCTGATGATCACAGAAGTAGAGATGAATTATGAAGATGACAACATGGCATTCAGCCCATCCACTGGTAAATTAAAACTGTTAATTATCACAATTAAAACTGTTACATTATCATAGTTTGTCCTGCCACAGGAGAGCTAGGCTAGTCAATAAAGAACTGGATAGCAACCACATTTCAGGATTTGCAAGGCAAAACAACCTGAAATAATAAAAAGAGTAAGATTTTTTTAAGTTTGCACTGCCTAGCTGAATTTGAGTGATGTAGAAAGGTTAAAGCAAGTATTTTCTTGTTTACTTCATTTGGGAAGAGAATGTAGTAGAGTCCATAAATTGACCTCTGGTAAACCAAGCTTCTTTAATGTCTTTTAGTGCTGAAAATCATTACTATTTTGGTGTACCAGGTTCCCTCACTTTTGCAGTTCACAGTTTCCCTCTATTTTCCAGTTATTTTCTACTGCTTCAAAGAAAAGTGTTAAGAATTCATTCCTGAGGACTGCAGGTCTGAACACATTAATTATTTTTCTTTTTCTACCTCTGAGATTAATGTATATGCCTGCAATAGAATATTCTGCAGATCAAATCTTTTTTTCCCTGGCAATTTTCTAAGGCTCAGACAAGATTTTACAATCAATGTACCACAGATCTTTAGATATTCCCATCAAATTTTTCGTTTGTGACTGGAACAAACTTTTAGATAACTACAGGCAACTCAGCACCCTTGTGAGGGTATTGGGTATACTTCTAAAGTAATTATATGCTTAAACTTAATAAACAAAGAGTATTTTATTTCCACAAAAAAAGTAATTATGATCAACACCACTGTATTTGGTGGTAATGAGCAGAGAACCAAGCATATTAAATCTATGCAAATTTACGAATTAATCTCAGTAAGGAACAATGAACAGTAGTATCAATAGTCTCAGTATGGCTCAAGAAATTCCTGAAAGACAAGTAAGTTAATCCAGGCAATTCTGATTAATCTGATACAGTCCTTAATTAAGTAGTTCAGTCAGAGAAGAACTAATGAATAAAAATACAATTGATGCTTGATTTCCCCTTCAATACTAGCTTGATACAAGAAATCAATTAAATATACATTATGATAGAGTTTTCTATAAATTCTTTATCACTAGTATTCAGATTTTTTTATATTTACTATTTAATTATTAATAGGTTACATATTTACAAGAGGTTTAATAAAAGATTTGTTGCTTGGTTTTTTCTTTTAAAAATGATTTATATATGAAATCTCCCCTTAGCATCCACTCTCACCCACAGAGATAGGACACTGTGCTGGACACATCTTGGATCTAGAAAGCCACATATTCTTACTGGAACAAGTTATTCCACAAATCTTGGTGCTAATCTTCACAGTATTCAATATTCACATTCATGTCTTAAAATATAAGATCTCGAGAGATAAACAGGATGAAATGAAAACTAGAGGAATGACTGTAAAGCTGAGCAACTGGAAGGCAGATAAATATAATTTACATAACTTGAACTGAGTCAATCTAAATAAAAACCAATATTCATCAAAGAATACAGAAAATAAAAACCACCAACAGAAACACCTGATGTCCTGAAAAGCAAGAACTCTGAAAAGGATTCAGTGGATAATTTAGAGGACTAATATCTCAGTATCAGTATTTAAAGACTATGAAATAATTAAGACCTTTTAGATATCAGATGAACAAAACAGAAGATGTAACTAACAGTCTTAACACAGTATTTCAGTATTTGTACTCCACAGAATCTACAGTTTTGGAGCATATTTTACAAAGCAATAGGAAGAGTTGAAGTTAAAAAAGATATAGGCATAAAATTATCCAATACTTAGAATAGACACATTGTAATGAGATTGAATAATTCAACTTATTTAGGTAGTGTGTTAGAAAGCTGTGACCTGGATGCATGCATCTCCATAAGATACAGTGTTTTCATACTCCTAGAATCTAAAATTTGCCTGAATGTGCCATCAGAAGAGCGTGCAGCACTTGCCTGTTGATGTTTTTTCACGGAATTCTTCAAGTTTCATCAGAGTTGCTGATGTCAGTTGCTCTAAATGCACATCTTTCGGAGGTCTGAAGAAATCTACTAAACTATTTACTGTCATCTGTTAAAGCAAAAATAAAACATGGTAAATTTACTAATAAGTAAGATTTTCTGTTATTTAAGGCATTTTCAAATATTTACTTACTGCATCATATACTATTTCCAGTGGTTGTGATTCTATTCTAAGCCTCTGATCTGCTTTCTCATCCAAAGGATTAGTCTCAAACATTATGCTTAAAAGTGAGGTACTCTCGTCCGAATAGACCGTTCGAGAAGATAGGAGACAGGGTGTACACTTTTCTCGAGACATGCCTGTAACTTCAAGTGACATAATCTTTGTTTCAAATCTGTAAAGAAACATAAGCAGATTGTTCAGACGCAATATCCATCTGGCTAGGTAGAATTAGATGGTAAGAGTATAAGAAATGAGCTGGGGGGAAAAAAAAAACCCGCCCACAAATCAGTATACTGCATCTCTACCCTACCTTAAATATAAATAGCTTATTCTAAGGATTTAACACATACATCCGTATGTTAGCTGTTTTCCATTTCATTATCTTTTGTGTCTATTAGCTTCCCCTGACTAAATAAGAAAGAACGTCCAAGTTACTGCCTTCACAAACGTTTCATGAGGACAGGAATCAGGGCAGAAATGAGACATGCAAATAGAAATTCTGCAGTACAACCTCAGGAATTTGATGATATATTCACAGTGGGAAACAGACATACAGCAGAGATGAAAGGGTTCTGGTGCAGACAAATAAAAGAAAGAAAGATAAATAGTCTCATATTTCTCAAAAGTATTTTTTAAGCCTTGGATTTAATTTTTTTTCAATACACTGCCCACCTCTGTAACAGCTCTCAGTTGAAGATCTTTATCTCCCAACACTCAAAGAAAAATATTTCACTGTAAAAATGTAATATTTTCTTCCCTTTTTCTTAGTATGATAGCATTGTCAGGGCCATTTAAATGCACAGGAGTACAAATAGAAAAGCCAGAAGCAAAATGTAAAAAAAAATTACGCATAAAACTCATCAAGATCAATAGTATCTTAATATCATACAGACATTATACCAATATGCCTCAAAGTAGAGGAGATAAAGTTTAAAACAGGAAGGTTACCCTCTCCCAGAATTTTTAAGTCACTACACATTTGAAATGAAATTGAAGTATTTCAGTAGGTGCTTTTCACCGTGTACTTTGTGTACAAAAACAAAGCAAAAATTGTCAATTACATCTTTCTTCCACAGATCTAAAAGTGAAGTGCGAACACAAGATCTTTTCAGTCATGTTAAATGCCCATACACAAGTGGTTGCAAGATCACCTTGCTCAAGTTAACTTTCAAAAAGACAATCATTTTTCATAGCAAGTAACAAGTTAGTAACTGGATTGCTTGCACATAATGACTGGAAACTGGAATAAAAAGGAGTATATTTGTATTAGAACCAAAAGCTTTGAAGATGCAGAGAATTCAATCATGAAAACAATGTCCATGATTCATCCATCAGTTGCAGAATGATTCCACTCCCAAACTGCACAAGAAATGACCATGAAAAATGGAATTTAAATACCACAATAGAGTCTTAAAATGCCTACTAGTCATCATCATCATTTCATGAAGAGCAAAACCAGTTTGACAGAGAAAGCTCACCTTATTGCTTGGGCACCTGGTCGTTGGGTAAATACTGTACTCAAGCCAGTTAAAGCAAATTCTACCAGCTCAGGAGTTTGCTTGTTTTCTCTTAATGATATAGACATGCTTAATAACTTCACAGAGAACTTCATGGCCTCATACTAGATATGCCAGAAAAATAACAACACAGGAACATAAAATATGTTAATATACGTCTTGATACAGTTTATGAAGAGACGAAAGCTACAAATCAGGGTTTGAAACTACTGTTCTCATGTTATGAATAGCTTGTATCACAGCTGGTGTAAAGTCTGCCCCAAATAGTTATCATGAAGAGGCAGGGCTAGAGTAAAGAGTAGACTATCCTTACCAACATATATCTTTATCACATTCTGTGATACAGACCCTCTAATGTAATGCTGGAAAGAAGTCCATGGTATCGTCCTTGGTATCTTACATTAAGATGACTTATCAGACTATTTCTGAATGGTTCAAAATGTTACTCTTACCCATCACAGTCCTTGAATCACTTCTTTCTTTATATAATCACTTACTATACCTCATCTACTATCACTTATATTTTAGATTCCAGTGCATTTCTGATCCCTTATTAAGATTCTTAAGAACATTGTAAGACAATATACAAAGCACTTCAATATTTAAACCACAATACACTGGATATATGATTTTATTCTTGTTAGAGCAAGCAAAATTTAACTATTTCAGAATATCCACAGTAAGCTTTATAAACATTGTCCGGAAACTACATCAAAGAATGCTCTGTTCTGCAGAAAACCAGCATGTGGTAACTTTATTAAAAAGTATCAGAACAGTATTCAAGTATACAGACAAAGCTTCAAGCAATTTTCAAAGTGATTTCCTATCATCTTGAAACTTTTATTAGCAGATAAAGCTACCAACTGTTTGGTAACATAGTCAGTTATGACTTACTGATTTTGGAAGGGTTGGATCCACAGCTGTTTCACTATATCCAATTGCTGCATAAAGTTTAGCCTTCTCTTCCTGTGTCATCAGTTCTTCAAGACCTGTCACATTTCAAGAGATTAGTTAAAACTCAGTATAGGTATCTGAAAAATGCAAGTACTGTTATACACTTTCCAGTGCTTAGTAGCTCTATAACATACAGTAGATACTGTCAACACTGTGCTGAATTAGCAGAAGCAAATACCCTGAGGTTTAAAGCCAATTCTTGAGTATCTAAAGTATGGTTTAAAATGGTCTTCTACTTTTATTCTGACCTATTCTATTTCCTAACTTGCTAACAAGAGAAGCAGCCTTTCTGATTTACTTTCTATGTTCCATAACCTTTACTAGGTGCCCTGTACTTAGGTAAATCAAACACTAATACATTGCATGAAACAGATAAATTTTAAAATTAATGGAAGTAAAGTTGTTTATATTCCATTAACTTCTACTGTATTGAAGACAGTTCAGAAGGAACTATGACACAAATTTTACAATTCCTCTATTATATGCAATTAACAATATCAGCAAAAAAAAAAGGCTACGAGAAAATGGAAACAGCAATAATTTGATAAGAAAGTTGCACTGCTAGGGATCTAGGACTCTAATACATCACTTCTAATAATAGAAAAGAATACCAATAAATGATCATACTTGAACCCTTTATTTCTTGTTTTTGTTCATCCTTTTTTTCACCTGACCAGCTCCATATCCAGCTAAACCAGCCACCAGAATTTTCATCATCTTGTTTTACTCCTGGTCTGTAGATTTTCAATCCAGCCTTAGCTGCCTTAAATGTAAAAAATACTCAGGTAAGTAATTTTCTTCATGCTTCTTTCTTCATTTTCCTAAGAAAAATATAGACCGAGGGCAGCTCTAACACATCATTAGACAGCCATTAAAAAGGCAAAATGTTATTTTTTAAGTTCCCTTCTAGTAACTTTCTCAAGCACACAGAGTTTTACCAGACCAATTCTATTTTACATAGTAACAACTACCTTTACGAAAAAAAGAGCATGTAAAAGATCAATAAATGTTCCTTACATAGCAGATTTTCTCTTTAGCTTTCACCGTAAACCCCCCCCAACATTTATATAGTGTTTTACATTAATATAAAGGCTTTATAAAGAATCATTTAAAATGCACATATGTAAGCCATTATATATCCATCACAGGCCAAATTTTACATTAGTCCTATATTTTTCATTTCAAAATGGATACACAAAACAATTTAAAAGAATATTTGCTCTTGTAATACAGTATTTACTCCAAGAAAAATGGAAAACTATTCCTGGATCTGATACATAAAGCTACGTGAGGAAGCCCTCCCTTCTCCCACATTCATTATTTCCACAACTAGGGGATGCCCCATCTGACGTCAGTGATGATTCCAATACTGGGTCGTCACAGAAAGCGCAGACTACATCCAAAATTGACCACTGAAAGTTTGTCATGGGGATGGCAAACAAACATCAAGTGATATAAGAGACAGATTGGTTCTCAAAACTGCAGTGGACAAACCAACTTTGTAGTGACAAATACAATCCAAAAAGATACAAACAGTTGCATATAAGCCCTAAATTTAGAGATACTCTAGCGAAAGTGAGACAGGGATCCCTTCTCAGCATTCAAAACTCCAAGAGCTCTGCAACACAATTAGGGAAAACAGTTGACTATAAATCAGTACTCTGTAGGGACTTGTCACATCTATATACAAGCCAAAGCAAGGTAGGACTCACCACAAAAACATAAAGGCTTCTGAATTTATACTATTGATTTACCTCCGACAGATGATGTAGAACATCAGCTAAACAACACAAAACTTCAAAAAGTTTGAACAAAGTCCTCAAAAATCCTCTTTATAAAGGCTACCATGCCATCAAGCAGATGACACAGTGAATGGCCCAAAGAAAACATGGACAGGCCTTAGATAATAGGATATTAAGTCTATGAGATTACAGGTTTCTGGGATAGTAAGGGGGTTGGTGTTGAAGGACAACTGCCATGGAGAAAAATAACTAATGTTTAAAGCTATGACTCCCAACATGTCTGAGGCAGAAGCAGGCACCAGAGTCCAGGGTAAGAAAGCCTGCAGACAGAAGTCAGGGCAACTGTACTTCTGCAAACATGAAGAAAAAGAACTGTGCAGTATGGAAACTACAAAAATTTGCAGAAGAATCCTTTTGAACTTTCCCTGTGCTCCATTTATAATGTTTTAGTAATTAATGCAGTCATAGATTTAAAGCTTAATCAGCAAGGTAAACTATTTTGACTAAAAGAGAGAACTACCTGAAAGGTGGGTTGTAGCCAGCTAGCGGTCAATCTGTTTTCCCAAGTAATAAGCAACTGAACATGCAAAACAGTCTCAAATTTTGCCAGGGGAGGTTTATATTGGACATTAGGAAAAATTTCTTTATTGAAAGGGGTTGCCAAGCAAAGAAACAGGCTGCCCAGGGACGTGGTTGAGTCACCATCCCCTGGAGGTATTTAAAAGACATGTAGATGCAGTGCTTTCAGGCATGGTTTACTGGTGGACTTGGTAGCGTTCCATTAACAGTTGAACTTGGTGATCTTCCAGGTCTTTTCCAATCTAAATGACTACATGACTCCAATCTGTATTCTTACTTAGGTGAATTCTGTAAAGTCTTCCCTAGATTGAAAGGATAACATTTCTCAAGCTGATACAGAGACTTGATGCTTGGCTCACTGAGGTTTGGTATATAAAAATAATATAAAGTTCTGGCTACAAAGTTTCCAGAAAAAGAAAATCAGATAGCACTGTGATTATGAATGTGATTTCTGGGGAGCTTGATTTCAAGGTCTAGATAGAAGTAATCCCTTGAAATTAAACTCTTTAAGAAACAGAAAAGCTTCACAAACAGTAGGATCATTTATCTGGCTTTACTCAGCCCACAACTAAAGGGTGCTGCTTTAAATGCCCAGCAGACTTAAGGCTAACTGTCAAGACACCAACTAGCAGTAGATCTGTCTCTTGCAAGCCCTTCGAATCCTTTCTCAGAGGTATGACCTGATAACAATAACATACATGGTTTCTGACAGATAGATGGAGGTAGGGCACAGTTTAGAATCACTGTGACCCAATTTTCAATACTTTGAAATATATCCAGAGAATCAGCTAGCAGATCTTTCAAGATGCTCTTCTAACACATTTCAAATGCAAGGCTTAAAGCCCAAACAACTGAAAATTCATTTTCTTGCAACCTATTTCTCAGCATTACAGAAACGTATCTTAAAACTCAGGATTTTAAGGCAGTCAGGAATGCAATGACATAACCTTTCATAAGCAGCATAATCATACTGAGGAAAAGAAGAACAAAACTAGACATGAAATATACTTCAGGATTTTCCTCACCTTGACAAAAGTTGGAGCAAAAAGATACAACCAAAAGAAACTATACAGTACAAGGTAAATATATTCCAGAATCAACTGAGAACCAAACCAAAACCAGACCTTCCCCCACCCCTTGAAAAGCCCTCCAATTCAGCCACACAACTGAAGGAGTACAGTCATGAATATGTCTTCTGGTTCTGTTGAAGTCTGGAAAATGGTAACACAAGTATCCAAATGTGGGTGTACATACAGACAACTAGAAGGAAGAGTCACATTTATAGATTCCTCTTTATAGAGTTTTGGGTTAGAAGAACAGTATCTATGACTGCAACAATTGGATTCATACCATAATTAATATGCTTCACACACCAAAATAAAAAATATCAAACTGCTTTCATGCACTTCCATTGACATTCATGAAGGGTAATGATGATTATTGCATTCTTTCAGGTTGCAAACTTTTTATTCTGCTTACTTTTAGGCACCTCAATTATTAATGGAGAAAGATTACAGATTTCAGAAAAATGATAAATATTTCTCTTCAGTGTCCTAGAATGATGCTCAGACACTACATGGAAAACTAAGAAGTATTTTAATCCAAGGCTAACAAATTAAGTGTAACTACTCAAGTTACATTATCTTGACTAATTGCAAGTATGTACTTAAATGTATTCTGCATTTGCTCTATTCTGAGTAACATTTGCAAATAGCAACGTTGCATCTCTTTGCAAAGAGTCAACATACTACAGGTGTTCAGTCTAGGCAATACAGGATCATGAACAAAAGGAATAAACTAATAGTCTTGGCTGTGTTGGGATGGAGGGAAGGATTGTGAAGCTTTGGGTATAATTGTTTCCAACTTGACTTCTGTCATCCTTTGACCATATTTTCCACAGTAGTTCTTTCTCACCAAAAACAGAAAGGAATTTATCCCAGATCAGTCATTTTGAAGAAGCAGTATATGGAATTAATAATTTTTGTTTAATTACAAGCTGAAACTAACTATGCCTTTTAATAAAAAACCATGAAATACAAGGAAAATCAGAAGACTGTATGATAAACAATTCAACCACTTGAGCTAAAAGGAATCTGCCTAAAATCTCCACAACCTCATGTTTCAGTTACTCTTATAATCATTTAAAAGACAAAATTTTACCTCAACTTCTGCTTGTTGCCTTGCTAGAGTGATGTTAAAAATATCCAAGGCCTTTTCGAACTCCTAGAAAAGAGGTGAAAAATTATTTTTGACAATTTGACAATTGTTACATTCCACAGTTCAGTTTTAAAAGAAATAACAATAACCAATTCAACTTATACAATCCAAGTTAATTTGCTCAATCTGAAAACTTAAAATAAACCTGGAAAAGAAACGCACTTCAGTTTAAGCTTTTCTTTCCTGCAGTTTCTAGTTTTAAAATTTACCTCATGTATTTGTAAACACTATTCACAGACAAAGGTAGTGACAAAATTGCAAGTATGGTCACTGAAATTTTTATTTTAACTTCAGAGCTGACAGGAACACAAGTATTTAAGTTCATACAAATATCAAGATGAATAATATCTAAGCCTTTAACAGAAAATTACCAACCTCCAACAATTTTAAGATTTCTTCATTAGGTTTTTTTGATGTTATTTTTGTTTTATACATATCTTTATAGTTCTTCACTTGCTTCCTATGATGCCATATGTGTTCCCATGACCACATTTGGAGCTTAGGTTGAACATTTACTTCAAGGATGCCATAAATAACATATTTCCACCTAAAAGCAAAGAAAAACATATTGCTTACCTTTCTTTGGTATATTGAAAAGATTCCTAAAGGTTTGCAGGTTCTTACTAAATACAACTTCAAGTTGTAAAGAGTGAAATCTCATGTCTAATATTGCACTTCTGATCAGTAGAGAAACCTAAGAATTTAACTCTTTTTCCCCCACACAAAGTTGACAGGTTGCTGTTACCTAAAATTAAAAGGTAACTGTTTATGAAAAGTAGCCACAAATCTATGCATGCATAAGAATTATAAAAATGTATTTGTAAGGAATCTTCTGAAAAGAAATCAAATCCCTGCCATCTATGTTGAAAAGGTTTGCCCAGGTTTAGATAATAGCTACGTTCTTGTAATAGTACTTAACATATAACGGGAGGGCCTTCATTAAAACAGAGTTATGATATTAAAGTACTATCAGGCATCAGTTCCTGATCACAATCTTTAAGACATCAATCTCCAGCTTTCAAATACTGTGTCCTCAGCTTTTGTTTCAGGTCCTCACCAATTTCTTATTATACTAGCTTAAGAAAAACAAATAAAAACAAAAGAGAAGACTTCCTTTCAGAAGGAATTGAGTTCGAATCTCCTTAAGTAAGAAGTAATTCCTTGGTACTTATTTCAAATTAATAAATAACAAATTATTTTCAAAGTCTGAGGTTGCCTACCACATCTTGGCGTTGTTATGCAATGGAACATCAGGTCTGTACTTCCTATATGGCAGATTTCGAGTCATCATATCAATGGACTCAAGAAGCTCCATAACACTGAAGTACTAAGCAAAAACATTCAAACTGAGCATTATTATCTTTCTAAGAACAAGATGTATTAAGCTTCTCTTTGAAGAGAAAATAAGTTAAAAAGAAAAACAAGACTATGAAATTAACAGATTCCATATATTCACTATAAAACTTCAGATTGTCTTTCTTATTCTTGCAAACTTTTTTACCATGTTACATGTAACTTCAGAAAAACAGTTTGTACCTGTGGCTTATTGAATTCAACAGTTATATCCTGTAAGTTTACATCTAAATCCATTTTTGGTGATGAAAAGTCAACATCAGATCGAGGATTCATAAGGAGTTTGGCTCTAGCTGAAATTGGGCGGAATACTAAAAAACACAAGTTGATATAAAAAGTGCAATTACATTATTTAAGACTCTTCTAAATTATATCTATACTTATCTTAAATTATGCCAGATTATTAGTTTTAAAATGCTAGACTTGAAAACATGAAGAACTCCATCAACACAGCTTAAAATAGAATATAATCTATAATCAATTTTTGGTTTCACTATGGCAACATTTGTGAAACAAATTTTTGCAGAACATCATCACAAAGTTTCCTGTATGCTGTATTACATACAGATATTTCAATTAATAGTTAACATTTGTAACAAGTGTAATGTTTTTGGCTAAGATACATTTATAGTACAGGATAGTTTCATATTTAGCATTTATTTCACTATAGGAACTCATTCCATTTTGTTACTGATGCTTTAGTATTTGATAAATTACACTCATAACAGTGGTTAAACCCAAACATTTCATATTTCTAAATCCAAGTAAGCATTGAAAAAAATCAGTATGGATCCTACATAAACGTGGGACACATTACAAGAAAAAGTACTACAAACAGGAATGTTTTACCTGTTCCACAGTTTGGCAATATCAGACATTTGAGGCCATGTTTAGTTCAATATTTTCATCTGTTTCAGCAACTGATCCAACAACAAGAATTTGTATATAACTTGACTTTGTGTAGATCATATTTTTATCAAATAGAATTTCTTTCGTCTCAACAAAAATACTGATATATTACATATATACCAAATATTCCAAATTCTCTAAAATGTTCATATATGTGGAAACATGCATTTTTGCAAGAGGAAACCATGTAATTTAGCTATGCCTGTATATAGTAGCATTTCTATTAATTTTCTCCTTGTATTTAGCTTCCTAGGCTTGATTTTTTTATTTGTATTTACATGTATATTATTATACATAATATTATACATATAACACAGAATATTATATGTATTTACACCAAGTGACAGAATCAGACTTCATGCTTATTATCCTCCATCAAAGTCTCAATCTAAAGACTTGCCCTAAAAGCGACTGAATTTTCATTTACCACGGAACACAAGCATGGTCTGCATTTCTGATGGCACTACTGAATTTAAAGAGTGCAAATACTAAATTCTAAATTTTACATACAACTATTTTGAACTTACTACATACAGACTTAAACAACTTATGATGTTTAAAATTTGTATTCTTGCAAAAAGAGTCAAAGCCAGCAACTAAAAAAGATGGGTAAGAAATCAGAAGAAATTACTAGATACTTCTCTGGCACTCGAAGTGAAGACATTAAAGGCGTCCTCATTCAGGGCAAGGCAACAGGAAAAATGCATAAAACTAACAGTGCCCTTTACAATCCTGCCTATAGTGAACTGAGGACTTTCCTGCTGGAGAACAAGCCACTTCAAAGGCCATTCTTCAAAGGCCATTCAGCCGTGTGAACAGTTTCTAAACAATCATACAGATGCACATGAGAAACACAAACCATTTATTTTCCATACAATGAAAAGTAAACTATCACCATATTTGAGTGATGCCAATGTGACTTTCACACTTCAGTAAGCGATACTCAGAGCAATGAGGATTTATGTATGACATTCCATTAGAATGATACCTGAGTCAAGACTTGTTTTTATCAAGGCCTTTTTAGGACTACTGATACAATATAGTATTCACTGTCAGAAAGACAGTTACTCTTACAGGACTAAACTGCACTCCTTACTAAGATTTCTAAGTAATAGCCAAAGTAGCAACCTCTGAGAGGCGCTAAAAATTAGAATTATGTATGCATATTACAATTAAATAACACTTACCAAAATCATAACCTTCTGGAATCACATTGTGGCTGGCAACTCCCTGCTTTAAGTTAACCTACACATACAATGGAGTTAAAAAAAAGTTGCATTTGTATTTCCAGATAAAGTTTTAAAGTGCAAAATGCAAAGCATTTTAATACAGTTCTCAGATAACCCCTCTGATCCACAGTAAAATTCAAAATACTCATCTATGTTTTAAATAGAATGCCTATTTTAGCTAATAAAAATCACTGAATAGTGGTAAGATGACCATCAATCGTGTAAGCTTTGTAACTGGCAAAAAACTTCTTTTTTTAACCTCCTCAGATGGGTGTTATACGCCCATCGTATAAAAACCTTAACACGTACTACTTTTTCCTAAAAACACTTTTAGTTACAAAGAATTCCCCAGGACATTGACACAAACAGAAGCAGAACTGAATGTGAAGCATGTTCTGTGTTTCCCAGTTTTACCTAGGATTTAGATACACTATCTCACACTTTACTTACCAATGATTCATCACAACCACCATGGTAGAACATCTCCGATTTCACATTCCAATAAGCAAAAAGGTTATCCAATCGTACAAGCTGAAAAGACAACAAAATAGATGTATTAATAGCTACAAATTTTAGATTAATAATTTGGACTTCACAAAGTCTGGATGAATAAAAATATTCAGAATGTTACCAGTATTGTAGAGCCTGTACAGTTACATGTTTTCTTGATTTTACTTTCTGGGGAAGAAACTCTAATGCAGCTTGTTTTATTAGCAATTCTTTCTTTAGCACACAGTTTATACTGTACCTTGTAAAACAACTTGGCAGTTTCATCATGTAAACATGGGTTCCAATTCTTATCTGAGGTCTGAAATGAGAAGTGAACAAAGTTAGTACAAAATCTCTAATTCACCAACTTGTTACAACTGAAAAAAACTACAAAAAAAAAAGAGAAGAACATCATCATAATTAAACACCACGGAAAATAACACAATATCTTCTAATTTAAGATGATTAATCCATTATTTCAAGTGAAAACTTGGTAAGGCTACTTCCTCCAAAAAATACATATATGTACATCCACTGATTAGCAGGCTGCACACAAGAACCAAAGATACTTTAAAATTCTGTTTTCAGTATTGCAAATTGTTTTCCTTTACACTAGTATTATTTTTAGGCAGGCTCTTTGGAGAGAAATAAACAAGGGATTAAATTCTTGTATTGTTCTGGAAGCAATTAATTTTAGTTTGAGCCTAAAGAAGACCATTTAATGTGCTAGAAACAAGCATTCACGAAACAACCATTTCATTCAAGAAAGTAACATTTACTTAGAAATATTTTCTTTAAGACTAGCAGTTACACAGCAAAAACTACTGAATCAGAACAACTCAGCACAACCAGGATATTGCTGCTACTACACAATCTTCCAGAAAAAAAATCCCATACAGTCTGCAATGACTACTCCTAGCACTTTAAAGCGCAGCTTGCAGATCAAAAAACTGAGCTACAGTTTGAAAAAAAGATGTCATCCTCCCTTTTTTTTTTTTTCCCCGTTCTCCCCTCCCTGTTATCAAGTAGTAACTTCCTTTCTTGGAGCTCAAGTCAGTTTCAGTAAAATATTCAGAGTCTGAATTGCCAAAATCCAGCAAAGTAGATTGGTAACCACAAAGTGCAGCATGCAGAACAGTAAGAATTCTCTTCTAAAGATCTATTTTAACACTAGGACTTTATCTTCAATGCACACCCAGCACAACATTTATGCTGAATTTGATAAACCAAGTTGTTACCACTGTGCATTGCTGGTGATTATAGATATAGTTTCACTAGTCACTATGTTACCGGAAAGCACAACATACAAAAATGAAACTTCACCTATTGGTATACATAAGCATGCTTTTTAGATAAAAGGTGAAAAATACCTGCAAACTTAGATTCTGAAGTGAAATCCCAAATGACAAGGGGTTATTCCGATTCGTGATCTAATAGAACAGGGGGAAAAGACAAAAAAAAAGGACTACTTATATTCTATAAGCATATATTTGGCTAAGAATTTAAGTATCTTTATATTTTGGTACAAGCTTTTTTCAAGTTTTAATTTTCTTTCTTTTTTTTTTTTTTGACTATAAAAACTCTACAACTTTGCTAGGATTCTTTCAACACGGGAAGCAATTAGAAGAAATCAGACAGGTTCCTAATTTCATGTTACAGTGCACAACCCCTTATGATAAGATACACAAAAGTACTTACATCATCTTCATAGCGGATATGGATGTTGGAAATTTTCAGCTGAAGATTTTTGATGACCTGAGTAATTAGCTTTTCTACAAAAGTATCTTGTTTCTCCTCTTTTACTTTATCTACGTTTAAGGAAAATAATTTAATATTTAGTTTACATTTCAGTATTTTTAAAGCTAGACAAAGCAATAATGTAATAAATTTAGCATGGTGTTTGAATTTTTTATTATACTCTAGTTGTAAAAAGACATATTTGTTCAGTATAATCTACAACATTTATATCCTCAGGCTAGAAGGTTTCACAGCTTTACTACCTCCTGTGTGAAGAATCAGGTAGTTCAAAAGTATGACTTGCACCCACCGATACTCAAGGTGGCCAATATGTATTTCTTGAAAGTGCAGAAGTTGAATTTAAAGACAAGAATCGACATGTATCAAAGAACAAACGAAACAGAACATTTAAATAGCTGTATTCATAAAAATTCTTTCCTACTGGAAACAAAGTTAAATTGCTTCTTATGAAAGAGGAAAGAAAACGTCAGGCAACATATGACACAAATAAGCAATATTTCGAAAGTCTGATTTATATCAGATCACGTCGATACTCGACCCTCTTAATTTTCAGAATGCCGGTTTTGCAGTACTGAGGGCGGTTACACCTGAAAAACTGTAACTAAATGTTTGTAAGCATTAAGAAAAAAACAGGAATCTAAAACACTTTGACAAAGTCTGCATCTCTTTTGATTAAAATAAAGAAATAGCATAACTTTAATTACTTTTCCCACTCTTACCTTGGTCAGCTATCTTCTGCTTTGCTTCCTCTATCCTCTGCAATTCCCTTTGTCTTGCTTCCAAGAGTTGCCTGGCTTCTTTTTCAGCATCATATTTTATGCCTAAACACACACAGAGGAAAAATATATAATACCAAAAAACCTCACACATTTTTTTGAAGATACTGTCTCAAAAGCTGTAATTTTCACATTTTTGTAATAGTTACTTAACAGAAAAAAAAATTAGGTGACAAAATGTAAATTACTGAAATACCTCATTATCCAATTGTATCTGCCAGGAGTATCTACCAGGAATAAAGCTCATGCAAACCATTATCAATCCATTCCAGATACTTCTGAAATCCCACCAATCTATATTCACTGCTTCCTATGTATTAACTTACTGGCTGTGGGCACAATAAGCAAATAAACTCCATCAAGGACTGCCTCAACAGGTTGAGTGTAAAGGTTTTGCCATGGAATCTGTAGGTTAAGTTGACCTACAAACACAAAAGGAAAAGGTTGAGGTATATAGCTAAATAGTAGACTGGAAAAAAAAATACAGAGATAAACGATATTAAACACAAAATCTCTGAATAATTATTACACTGGACAGAAAAAAATACCAGTGCATCTGAGGCAGAACTCCTTTAGGCTGCATTGTGTTTACACAACACACAAGCAAACATGAGACAAGTTTTTCCATGAGCAGAACCACAAAGTCTACAGGCTTTCCTTACTCCTTTGAATTACATTCCCTCTCCCTAAGAGCAACCTCTCCCTGCTTGAAAATCCACGGCAGCACCCTCAGAAACAAGAAAAGCACATGAGGAACTCATACATCACCAGCCAGCTAAACACTATGTTTTATGAATAGAGGGATTCTGAGATTACAGTGTCTCATTCTTCACCCAAATGCCAATTTTAACAAAATATTAAATCAGTTATGGAAAAATACATTATTCCAGGGTAGATTTAAAGGAAGCATAATGACTTTACACTTAGTTTACTTCAAGAAACCACTAACTTTTACAAGACAATCAACTTGCAATGAGAAAACTTTTCATTTTAGCAACAACAAGGAAGGAGATTAAAAGGGAGGATCAAGGACCATATGGAAATTACTTGCTTAGGATGCCTAAAGTAACTTGCAAGGAAAGGTAATATGTTTAGAAACTCCTGCATGGGTACATGATGAAATGTAACTTACCAATATGGCCAGCTTTAACTTTAAATGGCACATCCAGCTGACTCTGAAAGAAAGAGGTTTAGAAAATTTAAGCTCAATTCAGCAACTTGTGAAGTGTTCCCATGCAGAAAAAGATATAATGATAACCTTAACAAACTTACCTCTCAACCACTGAAAAAAAAATTCAGTATAATGGATAAGCAAACATTTGGTTACCAAGTTACACTGTAAAGCCATGCTAGGCTAAATACATTCACAATAGTAAGTTTCTAGATTCATGAGTTATAGAAAAAAAAAGGTCTTTCAGCATTGCTTTAGACCTAAAGACATTCTTTTAGTAACTGCTGAGAGACCTCTTATGCAAAAAAAAAAAGAAGACACCTTCACCTTTAAACTTAATCTCAAATTAATCAAATAATCCATGCAGGTGCAGGGAAAGCAAATCAGTAATCTTCCACTTAAAAGAAAGTGTATCCTAAAATAAGAATTAAAAAACACACATTAAACCCAAAACATTGCTCAGGAATCATTTTTGCAACTATTATTATTTTCACTAGCTTACCAGTGCATTTTCTTTTATTTCCAGATTCTTCAGGGCTACAGCTCCTAAAAGAAAAGAAGCCAATAAGTAAAACTGCAATAAGCAAAGCAATAGTGGTACACACTGAAAGTCCCAAAGTCTGAACCAGTGGGTTACAGAAGCCTAGAAGCTAAGGGGGCTAATGTGTGTGTCTCAAACACCAGTAGCCAGATAGCAGAGGAGCCAACCAAGAACACACTGTGAGAAAGAACAGGATGCTGCAGGAAAAGGGAGCCATATGGACGTAAGCCAGAACTTCCCTTGGACAAATGTCCATGTTCTGGCTCCTGGAGATGAGTACAACCCAGAAGAGCACAAGCACAGAATGAGGTAGAGAAGTGGGCATGGACTGTCAACGTAAGGTCAACTCAGTTGGGAAGGATCAAGATCATCAGAGACCCACAGAGCCCTCTGACCCATGTCCAGAAAGGTCTAGAAGAATGCACTGCACATAACTCCTTTGCATAGAAAACAAGCAACTTAGCTCACTGCAGTGAAACCTGACCTATTAAAAGTTACCCACACAAAGCCCGGGCACACGTGCACCACAACACCCCATCAGCTGCACTGATGCTGGAGCCAGGACTACTGATCGTTCTTCCTTTTCTTTCTCTGTCCCTCTCTTTAATCTGTCTCTTCTCTTTTCACCCTATTCCTTAACTAAAATATACCACCATGTGTTTATACTATAAAGGACTAACTTACACCAATTTCCACATTGTGTGTATAATTTAATAATAAAACTCTGTAAATTTTTACAGACACTCTGACTTTTGTCATACGTTTTTGAGCATTGGTACCTACAAATCTTGGGTGCTCCCTTCCCCTTCACAGTGGGACACCCCAGTGGTCCATGACCTGTGGTTCTCAAAATCTTTACTATGGAAGAGATCCACAATCTACACCTCAAATATCCATGAAGGATCATTAAGACCAGACTGTTCACTCATGCTACAAAATAATATCTGAGATTTTCTCATGGAGCGTTTCCATAAAAAATAACCTAAGATTACTCAAAGTAAAAATGTTGGAAATTACTGTCACATTTTGTAAGGACCCATTCTGAAATTAAAAGTTTCCTTCTTTTTCCTCAACCATCTGTTTCCTACACTTGTAAAAATCTAGCAACATTAAATGTGAGTGAATTTTTAGACCTCAAAAGATCTTACATTTTCCAGTTTTATTTATAGACTTACAAAGTTCACAGGAAGCATTTCAGTAAGCTAATTTTTAAGGATAAAAATTCAGTATACTGTGAAAGCAGGAAATTTGAATTGCAGGATTAGTTTTTACAACATCAAACACTTGCCATTACAAAGGAATACTGGAAGGGACCAGAAAACTCAAAAAAATACGCACAAAGTCCAAAGCAATGTCTTCTGCAAAATCTACAAGAAGAACAGAGCTTCTGTGATGGTTACTTTCAAATTAGTTGTATAGCATTAATGCATACACATGGAACAGACACTTGATACAGCTGAGCAGGGGCATTAATGAGATTCCAGAAACCAGAAGCAGATTACAGGCCTGGAAAGGAATACAACTTGAGGTTGTAAATGAAGATTTAATTGACCCAAAAATGCTTTTCTTTTGTCATGCATGTTAGAAATAGCAAAACATACGGGGAAACAGGATCTCTGATTCCATGAAATATTCTTATAGTTATATAGTGCTAATGGCAATAAACAACTGTTCAAAGTACGACCAATTTTGGGAAATTGGACCCAAATCTCAAAAATGTACATTAGAAGAGATGGCTCAAGTTGCTGAACTGATATGGAAGAGTTGATCCAGTAAACTAATCCATTCACCTTGTAGCACTCGCAAAATACTATGAAGTTTTTAATATTTTAATTTATTCACTGCAATGACTTATAATCACTTTCCAGTAGAATTCTATCCACTTGACAAGCCCTAACATCAGCCTCTCCAGAGAAATATTACATGCAGAAGGATATTTTCTGATAGGTGGTGGCTCTGGTTTTAAACCTGGCAATATACACGTACTGCCAGGAACAACAGAAAAGGAAAAAAATATATAAAGGCAAATAGAGCGTTCCCCACAGTAGTCTGTAATTACTCTAGGAGCTCGATCTACAAAGTCTTTGTAGGCAGTAACAAGGTGACAGTTTTAAATACCATTAGTTCAATTCTATTCTGAATTTATTCCCTGATAAAGCTGACTCTGCAGATACCATTTTAACACTAAAAAACCCCAAGCATATGCTTTTCCAAGAAGACATCACTAACAGTAATTGTATTCATGGCAAGTAATTCTATTGGTATCCACAGCAAAGGCTCAGGTTTGTAACCAAGCTACCAGGCATGATATGCAATTTCTGCACGTCAGTTGAACCACTGTAAGACTACATGACACATGATGCAGTTTAACTGGGTTGAGTTTCTTCACTTTCACTGATGGCTAAGTAAACACTCCCTCTCATTTATCAAGGGTCTGACACATGCCACATTTCAGTGGAGGCACAGTAACTTAAGCTGCAACAGTTTGGCAGCCCTGATGCTTCCAAAAACAAAGTACTTCAAAGTGAGTAAGGATTATCTTAAGCATTTACAATCAATACATGGTGACGGCAGAACTATTTCTCATTTTACCTGAGCACATCGTAATGGCAGACAATAAACATGGTATCAATAATGTTTCAAACAAGAAGACTGACCATTAAATGCTGGGATTTGGAAGTGGAGTAAGTAATTCTTCACTGTTTTTCCTACACTTATGGTTGTACAATTAAGAAGTTTAATGTTTTAGTTAAGAATCACTAGAAGACATACACATTAGTAGAACTCCAAAAGTATCAATTTTAGTATTCAACTATCGAAACACATCTACCAAAACATAACAGTTCACTTACAAAAACCTTAACTGAGAGTCTGATCACATGGAACAGACTATCAAAGAACTCAAAAGGCTACTAAAGAGGCACTAGGTTTTGTGCATTTATATAACCTTTCTTTTTCCTACAATAGAGAGCCAAGAGATTGACTAAACATTCCTGCAAGTAAAGAGGAACTATTTCCAAAGCCAGTATACCTTGCAAAGCTTGCAACCAATTCTGACACTCAAGATTCGAAATGCAGTTACTAACCATGTCAGTATTCTCTTTCATTGCCAAAATTTAGTCTCTCCCACACATAGCTGTTTCTCTTGCAATGAAATGTAGATCTAAATGCAACTGCACTGAATCCTGACTGTTCTGTTGGGGATGGGATGCAAAAAACCAAAAGCCCTCACGAACAGAAGCAGGAAAATCAGGGAACATACTCTTGTTAGAAGACGTAACACATATAGCGAATTTTACTGTCTTGGAGCACTGACAGCAGATTTTAATTGCAAGAATCAGAAAATACATCAAGATTTTATTGTTTCGTTTTGTTGATGGCTGGTTGGGGGTTTTTTTGCCAGGGGTGGTGTTTCCCTGTTGGGAGAAACTGGATGGTTTGGTGACAGAAATGCATTCAATGCATGGTTAAAAATTATCCAACTAAGCAACCTCGGGAACTGTACATACAAGTAGTTGGAGTTGTATAAATATTCAGGGTTAAACATGCAGGCTACCAGCCAAAACAATAATAAACGCCAGAACATTTATAAATATCTATAGCAAAGTCCAGGACTTGTTCAGCAAATACATTATAAAGCAAATACTGAGATTAATTGATCTCTGGACATTGTAAAAAATTCAGCAAAATCAAACAGTTGTCAAACTTCTAGAATAAATATGTTTATAGTTTTAATTTTAGATACTCAAAATAACTTCATGAATTTGAGTGCATTGCCCAACAACTACTACCAAGGATTCCGTTTGCAAAAAGAGATCTAGTAAATTATTTCACCAAATTTTGTTATGGTTGTAAACAGAAGTTCAAGAGGGGGAAGAAAATTAATACACATAAAAATCCTGTAGATTTTACCTAATTAATCACGCTCTGCTGTCTTGTAAATAAGAAGGGGCAGGGGAATGAGAGAGAGATGAAAGATCAGAAAGTGCCAATACCTTAGCTCTAGTATCTGATCAGTAGCCAACATTCCTGTTCACATAACTATAGAGAATTTCTGCTTTTTTCCAACAGCATTGTCAGCTTGTGAGCCCCTCTGATCACTTTTTACAAACAGCTGCCTTTGGTAGTCATTTCCCACTCCTGTTTGTGCTGTTAATTATTTCTGTTTCAGCATACCCTCTACAGACAAGCTCTCAGTCTTTGAGGATCAGTGTCTGCCAAATACCTGCTCTATTGACATCTACTGTAAAATAGGTCATGAAAGGTAGCAAAAACTACTAGACATGATTAATTCCTCAAGTGAATTCAAATTACTATTATGTAAGGGGAGGGGGGAAGGTTGCATCTGCTATATTCTTGCATCTGCTATAGCTAGACAACGCAAGGTATGAAAAAATAGTCATCTTTTACTATAACAATAGTTGTAGAAAAAAAAAAGATGTGTTTGTGTGCTCACAAACATGCCAATTATCTGCCTATTTCATCCTACTGACATAGCTGCCCCAAAAAGAGACACCAGCTATTCAAATAATAAGTTGTGTTAAGACATGCTTGAGACATTACCTAATAAGCAGGAATGCCAAGTCAACAGAGAATTAAGTATTTTAAAGGGCAGTACAGAGGATCTGACCAAGACACTGAAAAGTTATTCAGACACAGCCAAAAGAAAATAATGGCATCATGAACTTTAATGAAACAATTGTTTAGTCTCTCAATACTGTCTGGAAACCTCATTGGCACTTCACTTCTTGTCAAAGATAACTGTATACATCTTACGTCACTGCAAGCATTTTTTCAGGTAATTTAAATATAACTTTACCATGTCCAGAGCAGTCAAAAACATCTAACTTGGGTAAATACTTATCTAACCAGTTTATCTAAGCCAAGTACTTGCACACTTGTTAACACAGCTCATTGAAACTATCTTTTTAAGTGAAGACCAAAACAAGAAGAGGTTCAAAACATTGTCCTTCCCAGCATCAGCCACACAGTAGCTTTCTTTGATGGCTGCCTAACACTTTTACCCTGCTTCACATTAACAGAGTTATTTAGGAATATGATTTCATTCCCTGTTACATTTTTTTCTGAGTCTTTGCTTTTCCAGTACTGGTTTTACATGTTCAAATTACCTTTTTCACTTGTGTAGGTTCAGCTACCTTCTACTTTCTGCACTGCCTTTTATATTTCAGGTCATTAAGTTCTTGCAACTCTCTCAGACATGAGTGTTTTCAGACATCACATCTTTCTTCAATATTGAGACAGCCTACATTTTTACCCTGCAATCTGAGGGGTTTTTAATGAGAAAAAAAAAATGAAAACATTTCTGTAGTTATTACTGTATTCATGTATTTTCTGGAGCAGCATCATCACACAGCTTTACTACACAGATTGAATCTGGAATAGCTTTAATATGGCATGAGAAATTCTCTCATTTACACAAAACCAAAGTTAAAAGTTAAGCATGCTCATTAAAAAGTCATTAATAAAGCTGTCATATTTACAGAAGTTGAAACTATGTAAAATTAGGTTTTATACATATATTCAGAGTCTACAAACACATTATCAGTCTTAACTTAAGCAGGCTAGCTACAAAATACCACAAGGGCACAGCTTTCTCCCTACAGCCTTTACAAAAGAACCCTCGGGTTTTAAATCATTCAGAGGTGAAAAAAACCACTCCTTTTAAAGTTTAAGATACATACACATATAGCACTTCTGCAATGCTCTAGTATCCAAAAATTAGTGGTGATTTTTTACAAGGGAAAAAGCAAAGATCTTTCCTTTTTTAAATTTTTCCTTTTAATTGGATGGATTTAGGACAATATAATTTCAATACTACACGATTTATGTAAAATTTAGCAATTTGATCATGACACACAAAGACAAACTGTATGACACAGCTGTAATGGAAATGCTTTCAGAGCACACAGACAAGCATTAAAAACAATTAAGTTTGCACAAAATATGAAGGCAAAGTACTTTATTTTTTTAAATACCTTAGTGGCAGAATTTAAGTAATTAGCAAGCCAAAAAAATTATCTGTAGACTTGAGGTATCCTGTGAGCATAGGGATCTGGTAATCAATTATGCATTCCATATAAAAACAGTATTCTACTGCTATTACTACTAATAGTTACTGCCTTTTAGATAGCAGAATGCGATTTCTAGGTCCTTTGAGATGTTTGGGATGAAAAAAATATTGCAGATGCGCAGACCATTAAACATAGTTTAAGTTCAAAAAAAGCATCATGCAGTAGATTAGGAAAAAATAAAACTCTACAGGTGATGCTTCACCAATGCTACACAGCAATTCTGAGCCTATTAGAGCAAGACATAGATAGCTTCACATAACAGTTTTCACAATAAGCAAGAAAACAGGCTATGTAGAGAAAAAATAATTTTATACTACGAAATAGGCACTAGAGAAACAAGAAATTTAATTTAAATAAAAATATACTAAAGCCTCTAAAATATGAGAGCTTCTTGAAGAAAAAATATTTAAAAAGAATATCAAGTCCAGTCAGGAAAAAATATGACAGCTGAATATCAAAATCTCAAAATAAAATTTAGTGAGCTTAGATTTTTTTAGATCCTCTTAAAGTGAGACATTTAATGCACCTCTAATTGGTTGAGTTGCCTCACAGAGGCATACGCTGCCATGACTAACCATCAGCAATCTACAGTACTGTAAAAAGAAGCTTTCATCATTTTTGTAATGTATAAACAATGCCCAAAACATTTACACAGTGTTCCATATTTACATTAAATATTCTGTCTACACTGAACAGAAAGAACTTCAGAACTTCAGAACACAAATAAAGCAGTTTGACACAGTTTTGCTGAAAGATGCAATGAGTCAAACTTATCAAATAAGACTCACCTAATTGCAATAGATATGTGATATCAAGCCTTGCAGCTGTAGGTCAAGGGTTACTACTTTCTCTCCACCAGGTACATGTGCTGTTGCAGTGTTAAGACTTATTGTAGAGACTGAACTTTACAAAGATCCTACAAATGTCTTGACTAACTAAAGGAAAATTACTGCAGAGATGAAACTAAATAAGGACGCCATTTCAGAAAACAAGCATGAAACCAAAAATGTCCATGATGTAAAAAGCACCAGGAGAAGCTTATAAAATCTGATGAATGTACATGAGTATCTAGGAATTGAACTGCAAGTAGGGAATACCTCAAGGATGCTTCACACTCACCAATGTAAAAAACCCCTGAACCTCTGTGTTTGCTTTTGCTGATGCTGCAGACACCTGGGATGCACATTCAAAACCAAGACAGCAGTGGTCACTGCACACGCACCTGTTAATGGTCTGTGTTTGACAGACCTTTGATACTGTTTCCTTGTACATACCTTACTAAGGGGACCTCAAGAGAGCACGTTCAAACACAACACTTTACTGCCTTCAGAACTGGCATGTTAATTTAATTCTACAGACCACGGGTTACCTCGCCTAGTACAGCTGGGCACCGCCTCTGCAAACACCTAAGGCACTATCTACTCCTGGTTCTTTAAGGCTAAAAATAACAAATATTCCAGACCTACAGATGACAGCACCAAGAAACGGGATGTCACTGCCATTCGCAGAGAAGCCACCCACTACCACGAGCACGATTCTGGCACTAAAACGCCATCGAAACCCCTGGCGTTTATGCACAGTTTATTTCCGGGCGTGGAGGAAACCCGTAAGCCAGCTGAGTTTCGCATTCCCAGAGCCAGGTCAGGCTCCCCGCCTCCAAGCCGCCCGCGCAACCCTTCCAAAACTTTCAGCGAGCACCAGAAACACCGCGGCCAGCCAAGGTCCCTCCCCAGCCAGAAGACAGCATAAGTGGCTCCATACGGAAAAACAAAACAAGAGCAGCCGTCCGTGCCCCTCTAGCACTTCGCCCGGTTTCTCTTTCCCCCGTTCTGCAGCTCCTCCCGCTCCGCCGCCGCCCCCCGCTGCCGCAGCCGGCTGCTCCGCGGACACCGCCTCCCCAGCCCGCCCGCCTGACCGCCCCCGCGGCTATTTTTAAGCGGCCGGGCAGGTGGAGTGGCGGCAGAGCTGTCGGGTGGCGGACGGGCAGGCAGCCCGGCACGGCAGCGTCTGAGGGACACCGCCCCGGGGACACCGTCCTGGCCTCCTCCCTTGCGCGGGCGGCAGGGCGAGCCCGGCCGGGCAGGAAGGCACGCGGCGGCAAGAGGGCAGGCAGGGCAGGCAAGGCAGACAGGCGGCTCCCCCAGGCGCGGCAGGCCCGTACCTCCCCAGATGCCCAGCTTCAGCTGGGAGCTGTCTAGGTTCACCACGTAGTCGCCAAGGAAACGGTTCAGGACGTCCACGACCAGCGACTCAAACACCATCCTGCCCCTCCGCCGCCGCCCCGGCAGCAGCAGCGCCGCCGCCCCAGCTCCTGCCGCTCCTGCCGCTCCCGGCCCGCACGCCCCTCCCCGCCCCGCCCCGC
>WBMZ01015244.1:0-22645 GCA_013400975.1 Atrichornis clamosus
GGCAGGGGCGGGCAGTGGGCGGGCAGAGGGTGGGCAGGGGATGGGCATTGCGCAGGGGCGGGCAGTGGGTGGGCAGAGTGTGGGTAGGGGGCTGCTGTTCCGCCGGGTGCCGCCAGAGGGCGGTGGGGGACCGGTCCCGGCCGTGTCGCTCCGCCCGGGCCGCGCTCGCTGCCGGTGCCCCCCCGCGCTCCCCGGTGCTCCCGGGCAGGGGCATCGCCAGCCCACAGAGTCACGGGATGGCGACGTCCCGCGTG
This sequence comes from Atrichornis clamosus, assembly GCA_013400975.1. Lineage (NCBI taxonomy): Eukaryota > Metazoa > Chordata > Aves > Passeriformes > Menuridae > Atrichornis > Atrichornis clamosus. The sequence continues at coordinate 255 of WBMZ01015244.1, forward strand.
GGTGGTGTGGGGTCACCAACGCCATGCCCGTCGCTGCAGCCGGTGGGAACCGGGAGAGACTGGCCGGCGGCTGGGGACTGGGGAGGCCGGTGCTGCCGTGGCACCGTGCTGACCTTGCCGGCGGCAGAGCTGGAGCGGGCAGCGCTCTGGGCAGAACCGGTGGAGCTGGAGCAGCCGCCCGTGGCCTGGCACCCATGGCCTGACCTTCCCAGGGACAGCTGTAGTGCCGGGAGGACGACTGGGGGCCTGCAATCCCCACCCCCACCATGGTCGTGGTGTCACCATTGTGCCACGGTGGCCACTGCTGCTGGTGACGGCATCCCCCATACCCATCCCAGCCCTCATCTGTGCTTCCTGCAGCCCACCTAGCCCAGTGCTGGTGGCAGGTGGGCCTTGCTGCTCACAGGCGGGGGGAGTCCTGACGTGCCATGGAGCAGGTAGTGTGGGATGTGCCGAGGGATAATGGGACTGGAGCTGGCCTCTGGCATCTCCCTGGCATGTGGTGGGACTGGGGTACCTCTCCAACAGGGGAGCTCTGGGAAGGGTGCCAGGGGGATTTCCATGAAGCACCATGCTCTACTGGTGGGAAAGGGTTTCAGGGAATTGGGCTGTGGGGGAAACGTGAGGCATCTAGGCAGGGCCAAGGCACGTGCCCCGGGCTCATGCTGGCCTCCTGCCACCAACCGGCTGGCCCTGGCTGGCCCATGGCCCCAGGAACTGGCCCAGTCCCATGGCAAACAGCGCTGAATTGGGTGAGGTGACCCTTGGACTGGGCAAGAAGGGATGACCCTGCACCCAGGGCCAGTGGTTTCAGTGCCACCCTGGCCGTGCCTAGGTTTCCCCATTGTGGGCAGCCCCTCCACCAGAACAGTGGGTGCTTATCCTGGTTTCTGCTTCCTCCTCCTGGCTCAGCCGTTGCAGCCCCTGGGCTCACTGCTGGTTGTGGGGCAGGTGGGTCAGAACCATTAGCCCCCTGGCAGCACCAGGCAGAGCGGTGCTGCCAGCTCTGCTGGGTGGCAGGGGTCCCAGGGACAGGGGCACTGGGGTTGCCGAGGGCTGGCTGCACTCTGGCAGTGGCGGGAGCCAGCTGGGGCTGTTTTCCTCTCTATTTGCTCGGCCCTGGGGACAGCCAGCGATGCGGATCAAGGCCGGCGTCCTTCGGGCAGCCAATTGTCGGCCAGCTCGGAGGGGAGGGAGAGGGGCAGCTGCCCCAGGGCTTTCCCAACCCTGGAGAGGGCCACCATGCCAGCACTGCCCAGCCTGAAACAGCGCCAGGCTTCGTCCACCCAAACACAAGGCTGGTGATGCCAGTAGGAACCCAGGGGTGCCCGCTGAGACCCAGCACCTGGTGCTCCCCAGCCGTCCCCTGGAGGGAACGGGCACCCCCACATCCCACCACTGTGGCAGCTCAGGAGCCCTAGTGCTGGGGTACATGGCAGCCTCAGTCCTGAGCGCCAGCACATCCTTTTGGACTTCTGTCACTGAATCCTTTTCCCTGGTGGGCCATGAAAGGGCCTCTATGCCCTCTCCTCCTCATAGCTGGATCACACCTGAGAGGAGCCTGTGGTGGACTGTCTGGACCTGGGATTGACAGTCACACCAGTGAGGGTGGCGGTCCAGGACAGCCCTACTGGTGCCTCCTTAGGGAGCTGGAGCAGAGTGCCCTTTCACTGGGACTGCAGGAACCATATCTGTTCGTCAGTCAGCTCTGGACTGACCACAGTGCCCTGGGGAGAGGAGAGACACGGCTGTGGCCACGTCTCCATTTTTGGCCCAGTTATTTATATCTCTAAACAAGGATGCTACAGTTGTCTGTGCTAAAAGGTGTCCCTGGTCCTCCCCTGCTCCCCGGTCCCCAGCTCCCCAGCCATCTGCCACCCTGCTGCCCAGGCCCTGGGCAGCACGCCCATCATCCCCCAGGGGCCTCCCAGCCCGGCTCCACACTCCTGACAGCTTGCTGGAAGTTTGGAGATGAACAGGAGACCCCCTCCCTAGGGACTGGAGATCCCCCAATACTGGCCCACATTTCCTTCCACTGCCCCATGCTGGAGCCCTGCTCCTGCTCTGCTAAACATTACACCCTCCCTGACTGCAGCTCAGCCCTGGACCTGGTGTCCCAGGGAATTTGGGGTGTAGGGCAGCCCAGCCCTGCTGTCCTGCACTGCTGGCATCATTCTGTGCTTCCTCAGAGGTTCTCACAGCTGCCTGGGCTCCCTTCCTGTCCTCAGGAAACCTGGGGGGCTGCAATGTGGGATGCCAAGCTCCCTGTGGTATGGAGAACCCTGAGGCTTGGGGAGCTGATGGAAGGCAGCTCCCAGCCCAGAGAAACTCAGGCCCTGTGCACGAGGGAGTGTTTCCTTGTGAGCAGGGGTTGCCCCACAGAATGGAGCCTCATCACGATCCTGAGGGACAGCTGCCAGAGCATACTTCCAGCAGCTGGTGGCACCCAGAATTTCTGCCCATCCAAGGGAAATACTGCTGGCCCCATGCCTGGCTTTCCAGAGGGATGTGGGGAGCAACAGAGCCCAGCAATTGGGGAGACTGGGGAAAAAAGCCATGGGAGCTGGGCACTGGGTGCTGGATGTTTCAGGAGCGTCATGGCTACTTGGGTTTGGCTTGAAAGGCATTTGAGTTGCATTTAAAGGCATTAAAGTCCTTGCTAAGTCCTTGCTTAATTACCTTAACAGCATTTAAGCCTTTGCTGCAGGATGGTCAGCCCACAGAAGCAAGGGCCCTGGCCCTGGTGGGGCTGTGGGCGCTGCCAGTGGGGACAGCAGGGACAGGCTGCCCTGCCTGGGTGGCAGAGACGAGCAGGCTGCTGCCAGCACCTCCAGAGGAGACTGAAGGGACAGTCTCCCCATGCCAACAGAAACAGTTTATTCCCACCTCTTAGGGCTTAGGGCATCCTCCTGCCCTCAAGTGCTTCCAAGCAACCATGGTTCTTGATGGCTTGGGAGAGCCTGTATAGGTCCTAGGACCCCCTCCAAACCCTGCAGTTATGCAGGGAGAAGCATCGGGGTTACCCCAGGGCTCGTCCTCGGGTCCTTGGTTCCCAGATTGTCGCTTGGCAAGGAGGCGATTGAGCGCAGAGATAACCCCCGCTTCAGGTCTGCTGAGCAGCGCTTTGCTTCTGGCTTCTGTAAACTTAATTGGTTTCGAGGTTCCAGGAACAAACGAAGGAGAAAAACCCACTCTCCGATGTGCGGAATCATTGAATGCTCTCTGGTGAGTTATAATTGCAAATCATGTTTTGAAATCACATTAACCAATTAGCCCATGTTGTTGTTGTGCCCTGCCACATGACAGCATGTGCCGCGAGGGAGGCGGCAGTCAAGGGCGAGGGAGGGGGCCGCCAGCTGCCCCCCGCCGCCTCTATGTCCAGGCACCATGCTGCTGGCATCAGGGGACTTCTGTGGAGGGAGGGCTGTGGGGAGGAAGGGTCTGGCCCTGGACATGGCCTTGGACAGGTGTCACTCTGGAGTCCACCTAGCCCATGCTGCTGGCCACAGGCATCCATCTCCTCTTATCACCAGCATTCCTGGTCCCTTTTGTACCTTGCTTGCTTCATGGTTATGAGGTCAAGAGGGCAGTGGGGGTCTTGGACACTCCCTGCTGTGTCTGAGGGATGCCCAGTGCTGGAGACGAGATGCACCCACTGGAATGTTTCTGGAAAGGGCAATCTCTGGGAGACTTCTTGCTTAAGAGGTCACGGTGGGGGGGGGGGGGGCACACTGCTTGGGCTGCAATCTAACCATTATCTCTGCTATATCTTCCTGCCATCTGGGCTCTGGGAACAGTAGGCAGCAGCAGGCAGCAGCAGGCAGCGGGCTCAGGGGCCAAGTGAAGAAGCCGAGCATGACAAGGAGAGCGTGCCCCGGCCACACATGGCACCCACTGCTCCGTGCCTGGGTCCCGGCCGGCCCCGTCTGTGATGGGATGTTGTTGAGGCCAAAGAGTTTTATGGGCTCACTTTAATCTTCGATCTCAGAGTGTGGCCGAAGGATAAAAATTAGGGCTGCTTTTGGCAGGGGAAAATAGTGAGAAGGCAAACCCCATGGAGGTGGGCTGTGGATGAGGGCTCTGGCACAGCACTCAGCTCCCTGCCACCGGTAAGGCAGGATGCTGCTGGCAAGATGAGCCGTGCTGTGCCGTGCTCCCCTGAAGGCTCCTCACATACGGGAATCTGGTGTCAAACTTTCCAGCCAGCTGGAGAAAACCACACGACTGCAATTTTGCAATCTACTGGAGCCCAGGCACAGCCCTGACACCACCAGAGCCACTGGTGAAACTGCCCGGAGCTGCATCTGGGAAGCAGTGTTGACTGGAGGTCGAGAGGAGGGTCTTAGCCCACCCCTCTTATGGCTCCCCTCTATGTGGCCAGCCCAGCCGCATGAGCCTGGGGCTACCCTGTACCAGCTGCAGGGACCCTGGAACAAGCTCTGGGAGGTTTTGAGGACATCTTTGTTATCTTTTCCTCCTCTCCTTCTTGCTGGTTTGATTTTCTGCAAAGCTTCAGCTTGGCATGGTGGAGCCCATCTCCTCTGCCCACCTGGAAAGTGGAAACACTGGGGAGGGGTGTCACATGCTGGAAAAGAGAGGGGACAATAAAAAGGAGACATGGCTGCAGTTGTGCCAACAGGAGAAGGGGAAGGGCATTTGGAGGCTGGGAAGGAGCAGACAGCCTCCAAGTCACTTCCCACATGTGCTCCAGCATGCTACCCCACAACTGTCGCTGCACCCCACACTATGGGGCCACACTGCCTGTCCCCGTCCCCAGTGCCTGTGCTGTGTTTGCTTACAGGGCGGAAGCTCTTGGCCGCCTTTTAAAACCCTGCTGAGGTGCGTTGCCGCCCGTACCGGAACGTCTCTGCACTGGTGCCACGTGGCTGTGCCCGCCTTCACCAGGGCAGGGAAAGGGTTAAGCTGATGGCTTGACGCCAGCCATGCCATCCTCTGGGTGCCTCTGGCTCCCCCGTCACACTGCCAAACCTGGCTGCCTCCAGTCCCCCGGCGTGCCAGCCAGCGCTGGTTCAGCACTTACGCATGCTGCTGTTATTAGAAATTAGTTAATGGATGTATGTCTCCAGCCAAAGGAGAGCGGCAGTAACAGGAGCCGCGGGATTGCCGGGAGCGCGAGGGCAGTGCCGCTGCCACTGAATATTTAACATCCCTCGATGTCGAGGCGAGAGGGTGCCGCTGCTGCGAGGGGACGTTTTCCGCCTCTCATCCCGACGCCCGCTGCTGGCTGGCAAAGCCCTTGCCACCCCAGGCTGCCCGAGGCTTCGCAAGGGTTTATGAAAGATATGCATAACACAAATAAAACCTCCCAGCAGCGTGCAGGGCCGTTCTGCCAATGCACAGCGTCTGGGTAGGGTTCGCTGCTCAGCATGAGAGGTGGGTGGACCCGCAAGCATGGACCCCCAACATTTTCCTCTGAAGTAAAAGCCAGGCAGGACAGAGGAGAAGGAAGTACTTCAGGGGTGACAGACTTTGGAAAGGGACAGGGAATCTTTGGAGACATGACTGGGGGCTCACCGGGAGCTGATTGGCTCTCCGTGAAGCATGTGGGATGCACTTGGGAGAAGAAATTTCCTCTTTGGGGCACTTTTATGGGTGTTTGTGTTTTCATGAAAAAGAGGTGTTCAGCTCAAGGGGACAGGTTTGATGGAGACTGGAGGAGGGGACTGGTCTGTCCCAGTCACTCTGGGTCACGTTGAGATGATTCCACATGGATTGTTTGGTCCCAGTGTGCTGAGATGCTGGAGCACTGTAGGGGCAGCAGGCACCCTGAGCAGGGCAGCCATCTAGGCTGGCTTAACGTGGGAGCCTGAGCTTCCCAGGTCAGGGAGAGAATCTGGCTGGAGGGATGCTACTGAGTGACCCTGTCCCTGCCTAAGAGGGGAGAAAACTCAGTGCCCACATTCAGCACATGCTGGATTTAACCCTTCAGGCTAGATTAGAGCGCCTGCCCCAGCCCTGCTTCTTTGGAAGCAGCGGCTGGCCTTCGGCAGGAGCCTGAGCTGCCCTAGGTAGGGATGCCTGGTGCAGTCTCAATACCTGGCGGGGTAGAGATGCCCAATGAACTGATCATGCCTGGAGGAGCACTGGTGCCCGGAGGGGTGGCCACGTGCGGTGGGTTGGGGGTGCTTGGTGAGGTACTATTCCAGATGGGGCAGTGCTGCCTGGACACTGATGCCCAGTGGGGGATGATGCCTGGTGGGGAGTGATGTGTGGTGCGGGGGGATGATGCCCAGTGGGACACTGATGCCCGGTGGGCCGGCGATGGCCAGTGGGCGGCGGTGCCCGAGGGGCGGTGGTCCCGCCGGGGCAGGGCGGGTCAGGGGTCGGTCGGTGCGGGGCGGTCCCTCCACCCGCAGCCGGTCCCTCCCCAGCGCTGCCCCTGCCCGACTCTATGCCGGCGGAGATTGGGAGCTGCCGCGCTGGGGGCGGGCCCGTCTCCGGTTTAATCTCCGGCTCCGCCGGGATTACGGTCGCAGGATAGTCTCTAATCCGCGGCACCGGCCACCGGGGGCTGCTCGCCCCAGCCCGCAGCTGAGGCACCGCGGAGAGGGGGCAGGTAGGTCCCTCCGGTCTCCCCCGGTTCTCGCAGCCCCGGGCTCGCTGCCTTGTCCTCCCGGAAGCTCCGTGGCTGAAGGCTGCCGGACGCTCGGACGCCCCCACCTCTCGTAATGCTCCTCCGCAGATCATCCAGCCCTCCCCGACCCATCTCCCTTCGTCGGCCCCGCTTTCCTCCCGCAGCCCGGCTCTTTCTCTCCCTCCTCTTCCTCCTCCTCCTCCCGGCGGCGGGCAGCGCCGGGAAGACTCCGGGGCTTGGCAGCCCTGGCAGGTGTCAGCGCCCCGGGGCTGTTTGCTTTGCTGTTCTGCCACTTCGCTCCCCAGCGGCTGGCACCTTCCCACGGGTGGGTGAGAGATCCCGCGAGGGCAGGGGGAGGCAGAGCCCTGCCGTGCCGCCTGGGTGCTCCGACGCCCTGACACAGCCCCTGCCCGGATAGTGGTGCTGGGGTCTTCAGCACTGCCGCCTGCTCCGCTGATACTCGTAGTGACACGACACTCAAACTCCCTTTACTTTCCCCTTTTTCTGCTTTAATTTTTAATCGCCCGTGGGAATGACATATGTTTCTGAAGGCTGGAAGCTGCTGCAGCCAGGATCAGGTGTCAGGGTGTCGGGGTGCTGGAGCGGGGGGCACGGGCAGGGAGAGTGATGCCTGCCGTCATGGGCACTGCTGGGGCTGGCTGGGACCTGCGTGCGGTGATTCCGTAGGCTGTGGTATTTATAGAGCCTGGCTGTCCGGGACAGCAGCGTGGAAAGTCAGTCAGCACATTGCGTTCCTATCGGCCACGCGTGTCCCATGCCAGCCGGCATGGTGGCCCTTGCTGCTGTAGCAGCTGTGAACGTCCCACTGGAGAGAAATCTTCCCCAAGGGAAACTGAGGCACAGCAGGTGGCTGCTGTACTTGGGGTCCCCAAGCTGGGCTGGCTCTGCAGTGACATGGGTGAGACAAGGGAACTGGCAAGTCCCCAACAGGTGGGATGGCGGGGAAGCAGAGCCCCGGCTGGCTGTGGAGGGCATGGCTGTGCTGAGTTGACGCGGAGGAGATGGGGAATTTTCCACTGGTGTTTGGATCAGGCCCAAGCTGAGGCGTTAGACCTGCCTGGTCCCTGTGGCTTCATGGGGGTACCCCAGAGAAAGCCATCTGTGCCTCTTGACGCTGCCCTGTCTCCCAGAACTGAGTGCTGGTGTGCGCTGGCTCCAGTGACCAGGGATGCTGGTGGGCAGTGGGACACCCCAGGCCACCCAGGGGTGGCATGGGGAGTGCTGGCACTGTGGGGTACCCTGGCTGAGGCGCAAAGGGCCCCACAGCACCCGGCCGTGCTGCAGCTGTAATCACACGCCGGGGCTGCGGCCACGGCAAACAAACAAGCACCGGCAGAGCCTATTTTCCTTGGCACTTGGGGACGGGGGGAAGGAGCGGGATCCCACGGGCTCCTTTGGAATTGCAACCCTTGAGAAAACAGAGGCGGGTCGGGGACAGGACGGACCCCCCATGTCCGCGGCTCTCCTCGCCGCGTGGGTCTCAGCTGCCGCGTGCCTCCCCAGCCGCTGACGCAGGTCCAGGACTGGCTGGGTCCCCCATGCCAGCAGGGCACAGCCAGCCTGGTCCTGCTGTCCCAGTGGAGCAAATGTCAGGCTGGTCCAATGGTGAGGGTGGCATGGCCAGGGACAGTGGTGGTGCCATGGGGCTTGGGCAGATCGTGGCCCCTGATTGGGGCAGGGGGCTGTGGTTGAGGCCAGTTCCTCCTGGTGTCCCCAGCACTGACAGCAAATGGCTGCTTGGATTTTTTGTGATTGACCTCTGTCTCATCCCTCTAAGGCCAGGTGTGTTTCGGGGAAGGTGAACTCCTGGAAAGCATCTTGCTTCCAAGGAGAAACACATCTCTAGAGGTGTGATAGAAAACCTGATGTGTTCTTTTCCAGGTATTACCTGCCCATCAGTCCCTGCAGTGCCACTACCTGTGCCACCCTCCTCCCTGGGTGACCCTGTGCTCCTGGCAGGCGGTGTTTTCAGTTTAAAGCAAAACCCACCATATAACCTAGCGCTCCCTGAGGTTCTTTGGGCTCAAGCTGGTGTCTCACCCAGCCTCCCCAAGAACCACACTGCGCACCACCGAACTCATGCTGTGCCCATCCTGTCCCTGTCCCCATGCTGCCAGTTGCCTCTGCTACCTGACCTTGTACCACATGGACTCAAGCTGGCCTGTTACAGCAACGGCCTGAACTGTCCCAGCACTGGACATGGCTCCCCTTGCCTGGCCTCAGCTTCCCCACTGCTCTTCCTGGCTTGCCTCGGTACTGGTGTCTGGATGTTGGAGGACATGGCAGGATGGCGATGGCCGATACTTGCAGCGCGGCCCTGTCCTGGGGTGTGTGCCTGGCAGGGGATGTGTGGCTGAGCCTCACCATGGCTCTGGTACTGGAAAACCCTCCCCATGGCCCCACCACGATGTTTGGCTCCACCACCCCCTTCCCTGCAGCGCATTTCCCTTCCCTGGTGTGTCCCAGACCCCAGCATGTCCCTTGCTGCAGGACAGTGGCCACGGGCCAGCTCAGCCGTTGGCACGTCCTGCATGCAGTCACATTCCCAGGCTCGGGCAGAGCTGTTCCCCAAGACATGGGTGCCACTTGTGCTGTTAGAGGTAGGACTCTGGAGGGACACTGCTGCCCACATGGTGCAGCAGAATTGGCCCAGAAGTGCCTAGGCAGGTGTTGGTGCTGCCAGAGCTATGCCAGTCGGGACAGCAGCTTCCAGAGCCACTTGTTCTTACTTACCACTGCCAATCCTGCCCTATCCGGAGCACTGGGGGAATTGCCTGACCCCAGGCTGAGCCGTGGTGTGGTATTTGGGGCTGAAAGCCCAGGGTGAGGTGAGCCCGGGACTGGTACCTACTCTTCCCAGCTTGTGCTGGGAGCATGAGTGGGGCTGGCTGGCATGGCTGTCTGATGGGGCTGTCATTTCCCAAGGATCTCTGGTGGAGCTAGCTCAGGAGAATCTCCAGCAGATCTATTTGGGGAAGTCTATAGCAGGGCTACCCAGAGGGGCTCTCCAGCCATACATAGGGCAGGTTGTCTCCAGCTGTCCTTTCCCACAGCTGCTGGGGTCCCCGTGCCTGTGGGGGTGCCCCCAGAGTCCTTGCCCTAAAGGTGAGGTGCTTGGCCATCCCCTGAGCAGCTGGATTTGGCCCTTTGGGTGCCCACTTCCTCCACGGGAGGCGGTACCATGACACTGCCTTTGCTTGGCCGGGAGGTGGAGGTGGGGAACACTGTAGGTTAAAACCAGGTTTGGGGTGCTAATTTTAGGAAGGCAGGTTGGGGGGAAAGCCATGGCTATGTGTGATTCAGGAGAAAAGCAGATCCTGCTCCAAGGACCGCCATGGGGGGTGAGGGGAGGTGAGGGGGGAGGGTCTCTGCTGTGTGCCCTGCTGGGGTCAAATTCCCTGGGGAGGTGTTGCCCAGGAACCCCCCATGTTTGGACTGTTGCCCAGCAATGCCTGTGTGCCCACACACCTCTGCACCCACAGCAGTGCCAGAGGCTGACCAGGGACCCCAGGATGGGGCCACCCCGTGTCCAGCAGCAGTGCTGGGAGTAACCCCAGGGCTGGGGCTGATGGCAGTGGGAGGACATGACTGGCATCCCTGTCCACTTGCCCATGCTGCCCATCTCTCTGGCAGGGCTCCGTCATCAGAACAGCCTCAGGGAATATGAGACCTGTGCGCCCAGCTCTGCTGAAACCCGAACATCCACCTGGGTGAGCGGGCACGGACGGGGGGGCTGCCATCCCCCTGGCACACACCGGCAGCAGCGGGATACCTGGCTGCCAGCACGCAGGCCGGCAGCTGCGGCAGGCTTGGCACTAAAGCCGGATTACCACCCGGAATAGTCCCACGGCCCCAGCTGGGCCGGATTATCGAGGATTCATCTGCAGAGGGAGAGGAGATGGGGAGGGAGTCTCTGCTCTGTGGGGGTCCCCAGCCTGTGGGAGCACTCACCTGCTGCCAGGGAGACCCCGCGCCTTCACTCCCCATGGTTGGGAGCAGTGGGTGCTCACAGATGGGTGACGTGGCGGCGGGGACACAGTGGGTCATGGCCCCCCAGACTGGCACTGCCTGGTGGAGGCACGGCTGGCAGGCACTGGCTTCCTGTCCCCATGTGTGCCGTGCTCCCACAGCACCACGTGCGCTGGTGGGGTCTGTGCTGTGGCGAGGCTTGACTGAGGGAACCGGCATAGTGCAAGAGCCAGGCTTGGCTAGGGTGACACACATCCTCCTGGCCATGTTGCTGGATACAATGGACCCCCCATCCAATATATCTGTTGGCATTGCTGACAGAGCTCCCTTGCCCAGCCCCTCGCTCCCACCTGTGCCTTCCTCCCAGCTGGGATTTTCCACCTTTTAAATAAAGTCTGTGTGGAAGCAAGATATGAGGCAGCGGGATGCAGTCCTTTCCAGGACTGGAACCCCCACCATTGTGCCCTAGTCCCTGAGGAAGGCTGGCAGGGGGCCGGGGTGAGCCCAGGACTGCCTGCCTGCCAGGGCAGGGCAGGGATCTGGGAGCTCTGCCGCCCCACACACGTGTCCCCATCCCAGCGAGGGCGGGCAGGCGTCTCTGCTGGCTGGGACGCAGCGTGCAAGACCAAACGTAGCCTCCCCTGGAGCGCAGACGTGGCCGGCGGGAGGGTACGTGCCGCCCCACGCATCCGGGCCTGTGTTCCATCTGCAGGAGCTGCAGGACAGCACCAGGGCCCGGCTCAGGCTGCCTGGCTGTGCCGTAGGGTTGTCGGGGTGTCACCAAGCATTGGGACCGCAGGAGCAGCCTGGCAGAGGTGGGAGGTCTGGCTGCAGCGGGGCTGTCTCTGTCCTTGTCACCCAGAGCCGGCAGGCAGCGGAGAGGCACATGCCGGGAAATCGATGCAGCTTGCTCAGCACCCCCAGGAACGTGGCCCTGGGTGCCACAGCGGGGGGGTTCTGTGCCCACGCACGTGGCCAGGCCCACACCATCAAGGGCTGGGCGAGCGGACGCTGGGGCTGGCGGTCAGGAGGGGGATGATGCCAGGCAGCACATGGGCTGCCCAACATGGCAGCGAAGATGGCAGCATCCCATCTGCATGATGGCACTGTGAGGGAAGAGATCCCTGGAGAGATGCTTTTTGCCCAGAGTGGAGGGTTCGCAACTAAGGTGGGCACAGAATGAGAAGGGTGAACTCACCAACCCCAGCCTGGGGGGAACCCACACCACCCCTCCAGGGCCACCCGTCACTCTGTATTTGTTGTTCTGCCCAGCCTTATCACAAGGCAAACAGCAGCAGGCAAGGCTCGCACTGCCCGATCGAAGCGTCTCTTGCTCCCTCCCTTTTCATCTCCCCCCTTGCCCTGGCTGCTGCCACCAGGAGACCCTGGCTGAGGGGCAAAGGCCAGGGCCAGCTGGGGAAGTGGTAGTGAGTGGTGCCGGGCCTGTGCCAGGGCTGTGCCAAGGCTGTGCCAGGGCTGCCCGGCGGGAGGAAGCGTCTGGGTGGCAGCACGAAGCCCGGTGCATGCTGAATGAGCCCAGCCGTGCCGCTTGCTATTCCGAGAGACGCTTGGGGGAAGAAGTTGGTATTTCCTGAGCTGCCCAGAGAGGTGTAATTATAACCTGGGAGAAGAAAGGAGCTGCAGAGGAGAGTGCCCAGCCGTCCTGGCGCCCGTGGGGGAGCAGGCAGGAGAGTGGGCAGCTCCTGCTTGCTGTCAGTGGGATGCGGTGGAGCCCTGCCCGCAGGCAGCTGAGTGGCACTGGGGGGTTCAGGAAGGTGATGGAGCATCAGGGATCTGGTGGCCCCCCTTAATCTCATACTGTGAGTGGTGGGTTCATTGATGCCTGCCTGTGGCGGTGGGAAGGCGCAGAGTTAATGGTGGCGTTTGGATGTGCTGGCAGCCTTGTTCATGCCTGGATCCATCCCAAGCAGAGGCCTAGTGGAGGGGTAAATCATCACCCAGAGTCTGCCCTGTGCTTCCCTCTCGTCCCCCACATGGCTGAATCTCCCAATTGTGGTCTCTGCTGGCCTGTGTTCTCTGCTTGTCTCTGCCTCAGTTTCCCCACCCAGCTGGGTGCTGAAGGCAGAGTGGCCCAGATATGTGCCCCCTACCCTGGGCAAACTTTAGGGGTTCGGCCCCTCTGACAGTGGCAGTAGTCAGTGTGTGGCCTGGGATGACCCTGCCAGGTTGTTTTTGTGGCCTGGATGGGCAGGGACAAGTGGGACAGCAGCTCAGGAGACCGGAGGTGCTGGCATCCCCACCCTGCCGTGTCATCCTTCCCTTGCGTGCCAGGAGGAATGCTGTACCCGACTGTGCTGTGGGAAGCCTCCTCTGGTCTCTGGGGACACCAATCCCCTAGAAGCATAAAGATGGTCCCTTGCTCACCCCATGGCGACTCCAGGCACCTGGGTGATGGGGCAGCAGCATCCTCCTGGGTTTGGGGACCACACTGCATCCCAGCCAGCCCTCACCTCCAGCCGGGTGGCACCGTCCTTTGGCTGGATGTAGCCCCAGTGTGGAACCCCCTGGCCAGTCGGACAGGACCTCAACCCCCCGGGGCAGTGGGGGGTGGCGGGACCCTTCCCCGGCTGCCAGCCTGCCCCAGAAAGCCACCCTGTGCCGTTTCCCAGCGGGGCGGGGAGGGCCGGGGCTCGCACAGAGGCGGCTTTGTGCGGCGTGCCAAGGCGTCCCGCGCTCGGCAGCCCGGCCGCCTTCCCCTGCCAAGGAGCTGTCTCCCGGCCCCGCGCTCTTTCCTGCTCCGTTTGTCCAGCCCTGACGTGCCCCCGAGCCCCCGCCTCGGCACCCCGGCAGCGGCGGGACGCGGGTGAGCCCTTCGCGCCGGGCAGCGCCACGGGCTTTACATAACGGTGGTGGCTGGGGGGTCCCTGAGCTCCCCACCCCGTCCTCAGCCGCTCTCCCAAACACCCCCACTCGCCTGTTGGCACCGGTCTCCAGGAGGGGAAACTGAGTCATGGAGCCGAGAGCTGCGGGCGGGGGAAGAGGTGGGCAGGCGGAGTGAAGGGGGACTCTGGGGCTGGGCTCTGCTGTGCCGTGAGCAAGGGAGTGGGGTGAGCTGTGGGACGTCTGACTGGATGAGGGGACGGTCCCATGTTGGAGTGTCAGAGTTGTCAGAGTTGGGGCTGAGTTCCAAGGGACAACGTGTGCTCAGCGGGCAAAAGGGAGAAGTCCAGCCACAGTGATGACTGGCTGGGTGATCCTCTCATCTCCGGCTGCCTGTCCCTGCAGTGCCACCGGCGCTGGTGCTGAGCCCAACTCCAGCATCCCTGGTGGATACAGGACTTGTGAGACTCCAGGCCAGCCCCTCTGGTGCTCCTGCCCAGAGCTGGACCTCTGTTGCCTCCCTCTTGCAGAGCCTGAGTAGAGCCCATAGCAAGTCAAGCTGTCTCCCAGCCATGGATACCACGGACGTGCCCCTCCAGGCTGAGATGGTGGAGCTGGTGCCCAATGGGAAGCACACGGCCACACTCACCGCCTCCACTGTCCCCTCGCTGGCAGGTGACAGGTAGGGGCCCCAGGACAAGTGGGGGTGCCAGGGACTTGGGAGGTCCTCCCAGATGTTCCCTGCCCTTATAATACCAGCCAGTGCTGATGGCCTCTGGCTCTGCTTCAGCTTCACTCCCCTCCTTCCGTGGCCAGGTTTGAGGAGAACCAGACTGGTGTGGCAGAGATGGAGGAGTTCCTGCCCCATGGTGCCGAGAAGAAGCAGACACACTTCACTGATGTGAGTAGCAGCATGGGCACAGTGGTGGCAGTGGGATGGGGGAGCTCCCAGTGTGACTGAGGCATCCCCTCCCTGTTGTGTCCTGTGAACAGTTCGAAGGGAAGACATCTTTTGGGATGTCTGTCTTCAACCTGAGCAATGCCATCATGGGCAGCGGCATCCTGGGGCTGGCCTATGCAATGGCCAACACCGGCATCATCCTCTTCCTGTGAGTGCCATGAGGGCTTGTGGAGGGTCCGGGTGTGGGGGGGTCCTCCAAGGGGATTCGTGGATGAAGGCAAGAAAGAAGTCTCTGACTTGGGGTGATCCAGGGACCAGTGTCCTTCTGGCTGAGCAATGCCTATTGCTGGCATAAGTCTGCCTGCCCTGATGGGTGCTGTGCCCCACTGCGGGGGAGGAGGAGGAGGGTGAAGGTATGCCTTCCTCACTACAAGATCAGATTCCACAAGTGGCCCAAAGGACATGGGTGCTGGCTTGGGCACAGAGGCACTGACACACAGGGTCCCCACACCCTGCAGCCCATCTGCCCTGTGAGCACCTGGCCGGTGCTGAGGTGAGGGGCTGGTGTCCTGCCAGGACAGCTGCCTGCAGGCAGAGCCTGTTCACGTGGGGTTTGCCCCACAGCCATGTTTGAGCCCTGTGCTGTGTCCCGCTGGTGACTGTGCTGTCCTCCTGCAGCTTTCTCCTCACAGCGGTGGCTCTGCTCTCCAGCTACTCCATCCACCTGCTGCTCAAGTCCTCGGGCATCGTGGGTGAGTGCCAAGTCCTCAGCAGGGCTGCACCAGGGGGTTCCATCCTGACTCTCACCCCACCACTGCTCCCTGTCCCACAGGCATTCGCGCCTACGAGCAGCTGGGCTTCCGAGCCTTCGGCACACCAGGGAAGCTGGCGGCAGCCATCGCCATCACGCTGCAGAACATCGGAGGTGAGGATGGTGCAGGCGGGGCCAGCGTTTGGGCTGGGGACAGGGGATGGGACCAGAGCACACCAGCACAGCATGACCTCGTTCTGCCCTGCAGCCATGTCCAGCTACCTGTACATTGTCAAATCCGAAGTGCCTCTGGTCATTCAGACCTTCCTGAACCTGGAGGAGAAGACCACGTGAGTGCCTCCTGCCCACGCTGCCTGCGTGCCTTCCGCGGGCAGGCGCCGGGGCTCTGGCTCCAGCTGTGCAGCCCATGGCAGGGATTTGCTATCATTAAGCCACTACTATTTTTGATAACTGTCAGTGCTGAATAAGCCCCTGGGTGAGATTAAACCGAGCTGAACTTCCAATCCCTGCTCCTCATATCCCCTTGGGATCAGGCTTTCCTCCTTGAGCAGAACCTGGGGCTGCGGGGTGGGGGACGGAAACCCATGCCCACATCCCCACCAGCAGCTCTAGCCCTTGGGGGTGTACCACTGTGGGGGTAGGCAGGACCCCAGGACAAGGGTCCCCAGGGATACCAGTCTCAGGGATCCCCAAGAATACCATCTCAGGGGTGCTCAGGGATGTTAGCAGAGCAGAGATGCCAGCCTCATGGGACACCAGTGCCCCTGGGATTTGCCAGCCTCAGGGTCCCTGGGAATGGCAGACAGCCCCTCCAGTGGATGCATCTGCCCACTGTGCGCCAGCAGAGTGGTGTGGTGAGCAGGTCCTCTGCTTCCAGGGACTGGTACATGAACGGGAACTACCTGGTGATCCTGGTTTCTGTCACCATTATCCTGCCCCTGGCCCTCATGAAGCAGCTGGGTAAGTCAGGCACATGCCACCCATGGCACTAGGGTCTGGCACCCTGGGTCTCCCGCAGGGTGATGGTGCCAGCCTGGATGTACTGGGTGAGGAGGGGACACCTAGCCAGCGCGAGGGTCCTGCCTGCACCCACTGGCCACTCTCCTCCCTCCCCAGGCTACCTTGGCTACGCCAGCGGCTTCTCCCTCAGCTGTATGGTCTTCTTCCTCATCTCGGTGAGCACTCGCTGGCACGTGCCAGTGGCTTGGGGTGCCAAGCATCCCTCCTGCCGGGGTGTGAGGCTGGACTGGTTGCTGTGGGGACAGCAGAGGCAGCAGGGACAGCAGGCGCTCGGGGCTGCGGAGACGCCATGGCAGTGCTGTCAAGCTGCTGGGTTATTTTCGGATGAAGGAACCGAACGTTGTGGAAAGGGAGAGGGGGAAGTTGCCGGAAGGGCAACTGCACATGTGGCCCCTCCACGTGCTGCTGCCTTGCTCTGTCCCGCTGCCTACCCCCGCAGGGACAGGTTGGGGGGGTAGCATCACCATGGGGCAGTGCTGGCAAAGGGTGTCCCATAGAGGGATCCCGGCAGGGGGACTCTCCTGCCGAGCATGGTGCTAGTTTGGGCAGGGGGTGCTAGGTGTTGGTGGCACCAAGAGCTGACCGTTCCCATGTCCCAACCCCCCCAGGTTATCTACAAGAAGTTCCAGATCCCCTGCCCACTCCCTGAGCAGGAAGGGAACCTCACAGGCATCCTCAATGTCACCTCTGTCAGCACTAGTGACTACCAGAATGGCTACACTGTCCTTCAAGCCCCCGAGCAGGACACTTGCACCCCCAGCTTTTTCACCCTGAACTCACAGGTAAGGACCTGGAATGCACCCCTGAGGCTCTGGGTGAGCCCGTATCCCGTGCATCCCATGAAGATGGGTGGTTCTGGTGCTGGCAGCACGCACCACTTGGCCCCCAGCAGTCAGTCATCCTCCTCTCGTGCAGACAGCGTACACCATCCCCATCATGGCCTTCGCCTTCGTCTGCCACCCCGAGGTCCTGCCCATCTACACTGAGCTGAAGGAGTGAGTCCTGGGTGGGGTCACCCACGGGGAGGGGTGGGCTTCATCCGGCGCCCACCCAAAGGCAGTGCCATCCGTGTGTGGGACCTGCGCCGGGGCGTCATGGGGAGGTGTGTGAGATGACCCTGGGTGGGTGGGTGGGTGGGTGGATGGTGGGTGATAGGACCTGGGATGGGTGATAGGACCAGGAGGTGGGTGATACAATCTGGGGTGGGTGGGCAATATCACTCCTGGGAGATTGGTGAAATAACCCAGGGTGGGTGCTATCACCCCTGGGAGGTGAACATTGACCCAGGGTGGGTGGGTAAGTGGTTGGGTTGGCGGTGGGTACTATCATCCCTGGGAGGTGGGTGATGTGACTCGGAATGGGTGGTGGGGTGGTGTGACCCCTGGGAGGTGGGTGCCATGATCCAGGTGGGGTGGTGTGACCTCTGGGAGGTGGGTGTTATGACCCAGGGTGGGTGGTTGGTTGGTAGATGGTGGGTGATCCAACACACTATGCAGCTCAGGAAGGGGGATGCAGTCCCTCTCTGCACAGCCCCCACACAGCCCAGGGCGCTCTGGCATCACCCCTCCTCACTGGGTGGGTGCTCAGTGTCAGTGGGTGCCACGGGGCTGTGCTGAGCCCACCGTGTCCTGCAGCCCCTCCAAGAAGAAGATGCAGTGCATCTCCAACATCTCCATCACGGTCATGTACCTCATGTACTTCTTGGCTGCCCTCTTTGGCTACCTCACCTTTTACGGTGAGCCCTCAGGGAAGGGGCTGGGTCTGGCACGCTTGTGCCAGGGGGTGATGGTGCTGGGTTTCACCCAGCAGCTCCCTGATGGTGTTCGCAGGCCGCGTGGAGTCGGAGCTGCTTCACACGTACAACAAGGTGGACCCCTTTGACGTGCTCATCCTGTGTGTGCGTGTGGCTGTGCTGACAGCTGTCACCCTCACCGTCCCCATTGTCCTCTTCCCGGTGAGTGGCCCCACAGGGATGCCAGCTGACTTCAGCACCAGGCTTTGAGAGGGAAAACTGAGGCAGTGATGAAGACAGAGTTTAGGGAACAGGACATGCTGGGTGCCAGGAACAGGGCTGGGGCAGAGGCATGGGTCATGAGCCATAGGGATAAGGCTGGAGTAGGGGTGGGAGGATGGGGACCAGCAGGACTGCAGTGACAGGGGATGGGTCCTGGCTCCAAGGATGGAGTGTGATACCCTGTCCCTGTCTCCAGGTGCGCCGCGCCATCCAGCAGATGCTGTTCCAAGGGAAAGACTTCAGCTGGATCCGCCATATCACCATTGCTGTGGTCCTGCTGACCTTCATCAACCTCCTGGTCATCTTTGCTCCCTCCATTCTCGGCATCTTCGGCTTGATTGGTGGGTGGCAGTGCCCTGCTCCCATCCCCCCTTGGGCATGGGGTGTTGCAGCAGCATGCCAGCTCCTGTCCTGACTGGTGCTCAGCTTTGACTGACCCCCCTGGGCCTCAGTTTCCCCCTCTCAGGGTGCCAGGACCAGGCAGTGTGTGGTGCATCCCCCATCCCATCCCTGTCCTGGCAGGCTGGTTCCCGTGGTGCAGTGCTGGCACTTGTTCTTCCCCTGCGTGTTTCCCTTGATCCCCCCAGCCCGGCTCCCCCCGCTCAGCACTCAGCTCCGTGCCAGGGCCCTGGCTGCAGGAGGGGTGTGGGGACAGTGCCAGCACACCGCGTCCCTGGGTTCCTGGAAGGCTTTGCCAGGACTGGGGGGGGAGTAGAGTGGTGGGGGTGGGACAGGACCTATCCTAGCAGTGGGGCTGGCAGGGCTGAGCTGCAGGGTGGGAGGCCTCTGCCCACTCTGTCCCTGTCTGCTCCAGGTGCCACCTCCGCTCCCTGCCTCATCTTCATCTTCCCTGCCATCTTCTACATCCGCATCATGCCCAAGGACAAGGAGCCACTGCGCTCCACCCCCAAAATATTGGTAAGCATGGGCAGGGAGTACGAGGACGGGGACAGGGATGGGGTTCTGAGGCTGGCTGGGAACCCCATGGCACTGGCCATCCCTGAGCCCCTTCCTTGTCCCCACAGGCTGCCTGCTTCGCCCTCCTCGGGGTGGTCTTCATGATCATGAGCTTGAGCTTCATCATCATCGACTGGGCCACGGGTGGGGGGAAGAGCGGTGGCAGCCACTAGCCACTACCGGGTGCCCACGCCAACCTCCCCCCCACCCAGCCGGTGCCCCAGGGACAGCCGGCCCCGGGCTCAGTCCCCATGCTGTGGCCCCACCAGGATTCCCAGGGGACTTCTGCTGTTGCTGCCCATCACCTGTGGTGATGGTGAGGGGGCATGAGCCATGGAAGGCATGGGGACTCCTCAGCCTATGTCCGGGATGGGGCAGTGAGCCTGGGGCAGGTCCTGTGTCCCCCAGCCACTCCAGCGGGTACCCTCCCTGCTCTGCGCCTCAGTTTCCCCATCTGTAAAATGGGGAAAATAATACTTCCCTACCTCACCTGGAGCTGGCTGTCAGGTGGAGCTCTTCTGCACCCCAAGAGCCACCAGCAGCAGGCACTGCCAGGGGCACAGGGCACTGCCCGCCGTGGGGACCAAGGACCAGGACACTTTCCTGACCCCTCCAGACAGCATCGAGAGCCTGATGAACAGTGTCCGTGGGGGCTGGAATCCAGCAGGGCAGTCGGGCCTGTGACAGCGCCTGTGCCCAAGCCACCCCCTTCTCCCTCTGCCATCCCCCAGTCCCAAGAGAGATGCCACCCCATTGCCCTGGCATCACAGAGGCACCCCAGTCCCCGTGGGCAAGTGTGGTCCTGACGCTGTGGCAGGCAGTACCCAGCCTGCTGCTCCTGAGCCTGCCAGGGGAACGGTTGGCTCTTGGTGCCTGCAGATGGGACCCTGCTGATCCCTAGGCCATGTTTGGGAACTGGCCACATTGCTCTAGGGAGGTGGCACCCACCCCAGGGGCTTTATGTCCACTGGCATCCTGCTGCCAGGGTCCTGGTGCACCTGAGGGGCATGGGGGGATGTTTGGGGTTCTGGGGGCAGCACTCACTGGGGGCAAGCTCAGGGCTCCAGAGGCACCCCCTGTCTCCACGTCCAGATGCCAGGGTGATGGGCACCCCAGCAACCCAAGCTGTCCCTGCTTGCCTTGCACCCTGGGCCAGCACCCAGGCCCCCACAGCCCTCACCCATCCATCCACCCATCCATCTATCCATCCATGCTGCTGGGACACCCCAAACCATGCCAAAACCCAGAGAGCGGCTCTCTCACCCCCCGCCTCCCTTCCCAACATGGAGGGCAGCCCGGCAGGGTGGGCAGCACGGGGTTGGAGGGTCTGTCCTGCGGCAAAGTACATAAGAGACGTATTTTTTTATGGGGTGGTGGAGGCTGGGATGCTTTTTATAAATACTGTACATAAGAGTAGATCTTTTTTAACGTGTTGTGTTGCTCTGGGTAGCTCTGTATAATGTACATATCATACGGGGGGACACTGCCACGGACCCTCACCATCGTCCCGGGACTGCCGGCTGCAGTGTGGCCCTAGTGTTCCGGTGCCCAGCCCGGCTGCCCCAGGGCCACCCCTGACACTTGTAAATTATCGGTGGGGGTGATGCCGGTGGCGGTGCAAGGCCAGAGGTGAGAATAAAGATGTGAATGTGCCCAAGTCTCAGGTGTCACTGGGGTGGGTGAGGAGCTGGCACATAGGCTGGTACCGGGCACGTGGCGTCCTGAGGTGGCATGGACAGATGGACACGCGCCACATGGATGTGCGTGAGGACAGCAGGGACATACGGACACGGATGTGCAGGGTTAGTGCACATGGATGCACAGGAGGACAGACAGCATGGACACACAGACATGGATGTGCAGGGACCTCCATGGGAGCAGGGCCCCCGTGGGAGTTGGACCCCAGGGAAATAGGACCCCTGGGGAGCGTGACCGCTGGGGAGAAGGACACCTGTGGGAGCAAGATCCCCAGGACAGTGGGACATGTGTGGGAGCAGAAATCCCAGGAAGTGGCACTGCCATGGCAGTAGTATTCCTGGAGAGTGGGGTTGCTCTGGAAGTAGGGCTCCAGGGAAGCGGGGCTGGGGCATCTTGTGCCTGGTGCCAGGGCAGCAGGTACCCCCACTGCCCTCAGGGTCAGCCTCCCAGCCCTCGTCCATGGCACAGTGTGGAGTGGGGTAAGATCCCCTGGGCCCCCCAGCCCTGGCCCCTCGCTCCCCTCCGCTGGCCCCAGGTCTGGGCTCAGTGCCAGCTCGTTAGCAAAGCCTTATTAGCACGGCAGCCCGCTCCCACGGGAACACACCGTGTCCCACCACACCAGGCCCACGGGCATAGGCCTACAGACCCCATGGGGGATGTTCCATACCTTCCCCTGACATCGCCCTTCTGAGTTAAGAGCATCCTTGGCTGACCCCACCCTGCTCGGTTGGTGCCAGTGGGGGTGTGTGGAGGGTCTGGAGGGCCTGGACAGGCACAAGGCATGGCTGTGGGGCTGGCATGGAGTGAGGGTGACTTCCTGGGCACGGGCCAGCCCCGTGGGGCAACAGGCACAGCCGACCCCTCTCCTCAGGTGATGTGGGGGGTCTAGTTCCTAATGGAGCAGCCCTGGGAACCAGGGGATGAGTCAAACGGCTGGGAGGACCCCCTGTCCTGGAAGAGAGATGCAGATGCACCATTCCGCCCAGTCCTGTCCTGCCCCATCCCTTGTCACAGGCCCCCCAGCCCTGGCACCCACCCAAGCAGCTCCTTCCTCCAGCGGCGGGGGACATGGGACCTCGAGGGCTGAGCCTCAGGGGCAATGATGGGACAAGGAGATCCCCAAGGTCTGAGCCACCACCGTGTGACACTGTGACCCTGCAGAAGGTGGCCCTGAGACACAGCATCAACCACACCACTGTCGCCAGGGCTGCACCCACCACTGTGCACCCAAAGGACCCCAGACCCAAAATGCAGCACCCAGACTCCATGTCTCTCTTAATGTCTGTCCCGGGACACACCGTGTCCCCTCCACTCCTATCCCTTATCACACCGTGTCCCCCCGACTCCTGTCCCTTATCACACCGTGTCTCACCCCGCTCCTGTCTCTTCAGACACCGTGTCCCCTCCACTCCTGTCCCTTATCACACCGTGTTGCCCCCACTCCTGCCCCCTCACACACCGTGTTCCCCCCACTCCTGTCCCCTCACACACCGTGTCCCCTCCCCGCCGTTTCCCGGTGCTGCCGCGTGAGGGCCCTCTCGCCTGCAGTGAGAAGCCCCGCCCCTTTAGCACCGCCCGTTGCCCCCGCCGGGAAGAACTGAGC
>WBMZ01015245.1:0-17208 GCA_013400975.1 Atrichornis clamosus
GGCGGGTATCTGTCTTTTAAAACCAAGACAACTCCTTACCAGCATGCAGGGTCCCTGTCCTGCCATTGGCCTCGGTGGGTCTGGACTTCAGTTCTGCCACTTTGCCTCTGCCAGCAGCCCTATTCCTCAGTTCCATTGTACATTGTAAGTGTGTGCTTGAGGAAAATGCCTAGAGTGTGTTCCTGCATGCTGATTGCTGCTTTTGGCTGGTTCTGGGCCCAGAGCACCTCTGGGCTCCTTACTCTATTGGGTAAACATGTATTTTCCTGTGGGTTAGAGGAAGGAGTGATGTTGCTCACCCCTTCTGGGCAGTGAGATGGGGCTGATGGTTTGAGGAGTAACAGTAAATTTTGTTGTCTTTTTTTGTTGGGGTTGTCCCCTGGCCGAAGTGGATTAGTGTCTCTTAGCAGGGATCTTGGTGACCTGTTTGGAAGGTGGGGAAGGTGCTGGAGTGGGTCTCAGTGGCAGGTGTGGCTTTGGAGATGAGGATATTTTTGCTTTACTGGCTCTGCCAGTGGATTTGCAGAGCAGTAAGTGGCTGCAGCTATGAGAGGGAGCAAAAGAAGAAGGTGGTTGAGGTGCCACTGGAGGAGATTTGGCATGTGGAGGGGGCAGGGAGCCAGAAGGACTTGTTCTCCTCTGCTGGCAGTGTGACTCTGAGCACGTGAAGCGAGGAAAATCTACCTGAAAAATGAATTTTTAGATGAGAAGTGTCATTTAAGTAAGAAAGCGGTATGTGACTGCTCTCTCGGTTAAGATATGACACAAGTGTACACAAAGACACTTTGGGGTGTCCAGAGCACCATGACCCAATTTCTTCTTGATTCCCTTTTCTCTCCATTTTTTTTTTTCCCCTAATTGTGGAGACATATTGCTAGAGTACAAGATGAGAACAGAAATCATTGGGCAGTTTTAGTTAATGTATACCACTCCTTTAAATAAATCCACCCTGCCACAGAGTGGAAAGCTAAGTGGGGCAAGAGGAAAAGAGCCAGTGAGAGGACAGGCTTATTGATCACATAATGAATAGTCTTGTGTTAATCTTGCTGAGGCAGTATCTAAAGACTTATGGCATTTGGCCTAAGGCAAAAGATGTGTGTGTATAAATTCATGTTTTGATGAAGTGTTCTAGCCATGTTTTGATGTGCTGGCTAAAATATTATGGCTAGGCTAAATCAAAGCTGACTGCATTGGTCTGCCTTCTCTTCCACCACCTGCCTCCTCTTGTTTTTGAGGGCAACAAGGATATGTGATTCTCCCTTTTTGACAACAGGAGGGCATGGACAATGATTATGTTAAAACTCTATTTTAATAAGATGGCTGAAGAAACAGGCTTAAAGCGAACCTGAGTAAAAGGCTTAGCTAGCTGTAGAAGCTGTTCCTGATGCACCCTGGAGCCTACATTTTGGTGACAGCGTGTCTGTGCATCTGGGCCAAGGTCTGATCTCTGTGCAATATCCCACGTGACAGCTGGTAATTCTGACTGCAAATCTAAGATTGTGTTCTCTTTGGTCTTTATTAAGGATGTTGGAAAAATCTTGTCTTTATTAATTAAGCAAATCCGCATCCAGTGTAGCTGGGGGTAAATCCAGTAATATGGTGGAGCTGATCTGTTTATTTGAGGCTAAAATCTGGCATAATGGCCTTTATTTGAATGGGGATTGGGTAATGCCATCAAGAAGTGGAAATGTCCTGGGGTCATCTCGTTGTTTAGATGTTGCATTTCCCCTCCCTGTTTCTAATTGAGGTTCGTTTTGACTGGGGCCACTTTATATTCTTCAGAGTAGGAATAAAAAAGTTTTGAAGAGTTTATTTTTCAGAGGGCTAGTGTCACTGTTCTTGCTGGATTGATAATCTTAATGGGTTATGTTTGGAATGGTTCCAAATTCTAAATTTGGAAATTGAATTGTTTTAGTGATTAAACAAAGTAACTGAGGGCATCACCCTATTAAATAAGATATTTCATGCATGTGATTAATTGTAATCTCAATGTAAATCGTTTTGATTTAGAGATTAATGTTGATTCTTTGCTTCAAATTTACTGTCCATTTGTTTTCTTAATTAAAATTAGAGGTAGAAGACAGATAGCAGAAGAACGTCTTCAGGATGTTGATGTTCACTTTGTTAAATAGAATATTTTTCATTAGGAGGCTCAGAAGTAATAGGCTTGGTATAACAATATTAACCCTCAGACAATAGTGGATAGATTGTATGGGTTTTCTATTGCTGGCTAAGCTTGTCATGCTTCAGATCACTTAAAAAATATTGGTAGCTGAACTTCTGGCTGGAATGCAATCTTTTTAAAAATTAAAAGGTAGCTTTTGAAAAATAGCTTCCTGCTTTTTAGAGAGGAAATTTTTCCATCATGCTACTTGAAGGGAGTGTATTTAAAATTATATCATGTTCCCAAGTCAAAATAAGGGTGTATGGGGCTCAAGGGAATATCCTCTATTCCCCATCACTTACTTTCACTCTGAGCGTCTATTCCTGGTCCTGGTCCAAATGGATCCAGTATAATAATAAGTTTTATCAATGGTTATCTTCTCATTACTCAGATGTTAAACTAAATCCACTGGTGTGTGTTAATGCACTGTGTTATCTCTGAGTATGAAGGCCAGAAACAGTACAAGGGTACTATTTAAAACCATTCTTGTGCTTCCACTATATGTTTAGCAAAATGTTGCCCCTGTGTACATGAAATACTTTATAACACATAGAGGATTTGTCATTTTCATGCAGTGAAAATATAGAAAGGTAACAACATTATAAGCCTTTTTGTGCAAGGACATTGGACTTTTCATGAAAATGCATATTCCTGATAAAGCTACAAAGCTGCTTTGTATTAATGGGTTATGTTATGATACAACATGATGATCTTAATTCATCTTAATAATAATGCAAATTATTGCGACAGCAAAGCAGTATTGAAAATCGTCTGAGATTAAATAATGACAATCAATTCCCATACGTCACCACTCATGCCTAATTGTGGCTTACAGCCGCAACAGCTCATGCTTGATTTCTAGAAGATCTTGAGATAGTTTAATCAAACTACAGAAGCAGAGGAAACCTGAAAAAAAGTAGTCCACCAGAGAGCAATCAAGTGCACTGAAGTCATCCGTGATGGATGTCTGACTGATCTGTTCCTTAGCTGCTGCTTGTTTTTCTATGCTGTTTCTTTCTGAGATGTGTTTTGTATGTCTTTTGATGCAAATGAAAGCTTGTCTGCCCTTTAATGTGTAGACCGCCTGCCCTATAGCACAGTAGAAATCATCTGACTAATATCTGCAGCCTCTTTCACTGAGTCTTTGGCCTGCCTTCTATTGCTATTGAGGTGGTACTGATGAGAGATCCTCTCCTTGCATAACTACTAGTGATCAGATGATATCAACCCATTTTTAGTCGTAAGCTGTTGGAGTTGGGGTTTATGAGCTACAGCTTTAATGAAATAGCTTCTTTTCTAAGAAATGGAATATTTATTCAATATGAAGACTATAGTTACCATTTCAATAACAACTGTTTAAAATGTAAAATTTATTAAACTGTGAATGGTTAAAAACTCAATTCTGGTGCTTTCCTGGCATTAATCATGCTGTGAGCATTGTTAAGCATGCTGAAAACATAAACTCAGTCTAGTATTTTCTACCTACTATTGTGAAAGTGTATTTCACCTGTGAAAATTGATTTAAGCTAGTGTTAATATAGGGAAATCCTCCATCATTTTAATATTCCAAAGAGTTTGTTTGTTTAAAGTTTAAGGAGCATTTTCAGAAATCCTTCTATAATGTTCATTGGACATGCAATGTATCAACATAACTGCTCATCAGTGAGATACAAGATTAAAAGCAGCTTCTGCTGTCACAAAATGTGCTTTCTCCCATGTCCTGTATGACTAACTTGTTTTAAAGATCTGTTACTGGTTGTAGTTTACCTCCCAACAGTGTTTAAAATTTTCTTGTTTTCCAGATGTGCCTATACTGTGTGTTTATGAGGCAAGCAGGGTTTGGGCTCTGGCCCTGAGTGCAGCCAGGAGACTGCACTGGGTCCCCGTCAGTTGTGCAAACACAGCTGGATTAGAGATGGCAGTTAAATGTTTCCTCTCTGCTATTTGGTTTCCCAGAGAAGTCAAAGATAATGATAGGGGAATGCTGTACTAATTTAGGTTTTATTGGAGCAAATCTACCACTTTGTAATCACTAAAGAAAGAGATGTGCACTCTTACTGATCCAAGCAGCATGCAATTTCCTAATTATCCTATATCAATGGAGAACTTCCCATGGAGATCAAGTAGGCACTGAAGAACTGCAGAAAAGTACCTGTCTATTTATCCTTTCAAAGACCTTCTCAATGAGGAAAAGGAAGAGAAAGGGAGACAACATTAGGAAAGAGACTTTTATCCTATTGTTGCAATTAATTTAGGAATGTAATTTCTAGAAAGCTATCCAGCTTATCAACAGTTGTACCCTACCAAATGAATAAATCACATTTTATCAATGTGACATGCCTCCCTAACAGACCAGAGGTTGGTTTGCCAGTGGAAACCTGCCCTCTTTGATCACATCAGGTACCAGGAGTCCCAGTTTTGACAGAGCTAGGGTGGTTCTTGCAGTGGTATTGTGCTGGGTGGGGGACTGTCCTCATACAAGTGGTGGCTGGTCTTTCCACAGCACCAGTCAGTGCTGTGTTGGTCTTTCTCTGTGCCCCTTTGGCTTGTAAGGGTGCTCCCATCTGCTTTGGAAATCACTTCCTGCAGCTTCTGATGTCTTCCAGGGAAATGTTGTCCATATCTGACAGCTGGTGAGAAACCCATCTATCCAGCCCTTGGTCTGCTCTCCCGTTAGTTACCCCATAAGGACGAGGACAATTCCCCTTTTGGTGAAGGCACAAGAGAGTAAATGCGTCATCTTCTCTTTAGGAAGAAGGTCTTGATTTCCTTTGTTTCTTCTTGTTATATGTGAACCAATTTGTTCTTGGTGCATTTTGTCCCTTTCTAGTTAGCTTTGTGTCTTGTCTTTAATACACTTTGATTAATGTTGGTACTTTTGTATTCCTCAGTCATGTAAACTTGTTTTTGACATATGATTTATGTTTCTTTCTATTTTCAAGTGCCTCTTTCTGGCACAGCCATGATGGTCTTGCTATGCATTCTGTTCCTCTGTATCAGAAGAAAAGCTGTTTTGCTTAAAATAATTATGTATGTATATACACATACTTTTTTTGAGTGTTTTAATCCAAAGTGTTATTTATTACTCCCATATGTCAAATTCTCAATTGGTACTGTTCTGTTCTCCTGTTAGTCAGGACTGGAGCAGAAATAACTCCCCTCTAGTACTTTTTCTAATTTTTTTTTTTTTTTTTGTTATTGGGGTAGTGGATGTTATCCAGAGATTATCCCATTGAATTCCAATTGGTCATTGTGGCTCTGTGCTGCTTTACCAACATAACTAGATGAAGTTCTCTGCCCTGTGCATCAGGGAACAGTGGCTTCTTTTCTGGTGTGCTTTTGATCTAGCCACAATAAAATATCTATAATGACATCACCCTTTTTTGGTTTTTTTTCCTCATCTCATGTTTAATTACTCTTGAATTTTTATGTAATAAATTTGTACTTTCTTCCAATAGAGTAAGTTATGCTCAGCTGTACAGAGCTTGCCCAAGAAAATCTCTTCTAGTACTGGTTCAAGTATTCGAGCTTCTAATTTGTGCCTTCTTCTCTTCCATGCTCTTAAGGTTGCTTTATAGATATCTAAGTAAGATTCCCTAAGTGTCGTGCTGCTGCTTCTTCTGATAGACTCTATTACAGCTTCTTATCACTTCCCCAGATTTCAGCCCTCTGGGCCAGATCTTTGCTTTTAGAACATGAGAATTTTGTTATCTACTGCTATTCAATCTGGCTTAAAATCTTTCCCACTTGATAGGCAAGCTGATACTTTCTACTCTGCTCTTATCTCTGTTCAGAGACACTTATTCGTGGGATAACATCCCCTAGTTGAAGAAGCCAAGGATGTCTTGCTGGTGCCATCTGTACAGCTCCGCGCCTGCTTCCGAGAGGCATCTGTCTCTGTCAGTGGCAGCCCGCGGGCGCGGCGCCTGGGCTGCGCGCCGGGCCCCCGCCCAGCCTCCATCCGGCACAGGTGAGCGGGGCCCGCCGCCCCGCAGCTCCTCTGCGCCGAGCGGGGACCTGCTCCGAAAGGAACGGGCGGGGCGAGAGGAAAGAAACGCCAAACAAAAGCTTGCTTTAAATATGGCTTCAGAGGCTTCTGTTCAGTATCAAAATTTGTAAATGGAGGTAGTTTAATATTAACACAATGTAGTTAGGAGAGGTTTATCAATCAGAATGTTAAATTGTAAAGAAAATTAAACGCTTTTAAACTGCTGTACAGTGGAATGCCTAGTCACCAAGGAGGATAGTGCTTAATCTGACCTGAAAGCCTTTCTGATCCTATTGGTTTAGAATAGGATAGCAGGCTTTTTCAATCAATTAAGCAGAGTATGTTTACTTTATATATATGCATATATATTTTATTCCTTATGTCACTGCTTATTAAACTGAAATCCATCATCATAGTTTTTTGATGACTTGTAATTTAACCTTTTGCTCTACATAAATATTCATTTCTCCATATGGCAATCAGAAGAAAGCCCGGTGAACCTAACAATGCAGAATTTAATACAAAATATGTGCAGGAGATAATTGGTGAAATGACCTTTCATTTGTGGCAGTAACTTCATACTCCTGATTCAGAATTATTCCCCTGCCTTCTACCTCTTTAAGCTTGTTGTTTTGAATAATGACATCTTTCAATTGGCAGATATAAGATCTGAAAGGAAGAATTTTCTGGAGGTGAGTTATACCCTGTAGACACACTTGTGCCTAGGGTGGGAATGTCTGTAAGCTTGTCAGTAAATGAACCTGGGCTGCCGTGTGTACTCTTGCAATTGCCCAGGCTGGCATTTCAGGGTGAGCACGCCCTAGGACACTGTCTAAACATTTTTAAACTTTTAAATATTTGTAATGAGAGGACCCAAAGGTGCTTATGATGTTTCAAGGGTTCCCAAGTGCTGCTAGAAATCCAGGTTTTTCAGGGTTGTGAGTGAAGTAACCATGAAAAGGAGTTAAAATCCAAGTCTGAGGACTCTTGCACGGGCACGATGTGCAGATCAGGGAGCAGGCATCAATCGTGTGAGTTGAGTGATGTGAAGTGTGTCTGGAGGTGGCTTCCAGCAACCAAAGCTTGGAGCTTTAGCCTGTCATGAGAGCCCTCCTTCATAGGAGCCATCTTTTTCCTGTTTCGTCATGTAATTGTACTTGTGTAGCAGAAAGCAATTATTTCTGTCCTAGATGTGTCAGTGTGGAGGGGGGACAGGCTGTCTAGGAGTCAACCTCGGAAGTCAAGGGTTTGTTGCTTATTTATGCCGAAGAAAAGGAATGACTTCACCACCTGGGTGAGCTTGGCATCATGGGCTGGAGTTACTGTGGTGAGAAATGGCAACTCATGACACAACGTAATGTTTCAATGCTGAATGAAAAGTGTGTGTGTCTAAGGAAAGGCTATTCTCCATATCCCTAGTTTCATAGCAGTGGTAAACAGGGAGCTCCTATCAGTCATTCCCAAGAGCCAGCTGTAACCATGGACAGCACTCTGGAGCCCAATCTGCCTGTCTCCTAGGGGCCGGCTGGCCACCCGCTGTTTGAAGGCATGAGTGCTATTTAAGAATAGAATATTTTCGGTTAGAAAGGCCCTACAATGTTTGTCTAGTCCAGCTGCAGCACAACTTGCCTCAGTCTCTAGTTCTGCAGCGCTCTGTGTTGTGCTGACAGCAGTCACTGTGCTTGGATACTCAGAATCCAGCATTGCTTGCTGAACAGATTTAATGAAAAGCGCGATGAGACCTTTGTGTAAAAGCAACTGTACGAACATAAGGTCAGGAAATGGTGCATCTCGTAGGCAATTAGTGTATTCTAATAAACCAAGACTTTACATGCCTTCTGTACTTGAGAAAATACTTGGACACTGCAGCTTGAGTAGTTGGAGCTTAATTGTTGTTTGCTGCCTGAATATATCTTATTGGAAAACATATTTCTGAATAATGTACATTTTGCTTTAATGCTGTAGGAAGCTGAATTTTATAAACATTCCAGAAACAAAAGTCTGAGTACTAAATTCTATTGGAAGCCAAATTACTTGTAAGACTAGAAATGTGATTGAGTGAATTGAAAATACCTCAAATTCTCAAGTTGTCTTGTATGCTAACACTATTTTTTTTGTTAAGATGAGAGGTAAAAACGTATGTTTTCAGTACATTAAATTTAGTGCCACTGTTTCAGCATTAACCTATTTTTTCCTTGCCTTTCTTTTACCATGTATGTAAAAATAACTTATTTGCTAAAGGGACAATTTAAAATTCATTTCATGGTGGACAGAGGAGACCAGAAATCTTCCTTAAAATACTTCTCCTATTTATGATACATCTTGATTGCTCCTAAACACTGTGGATGTCCATTCTCATACCAGAAGCAGCCAGGAGTTGAGGCCAAATGCCAGCAGCAGTGTATGGTGCTACAGAAACTTCTGTCCTCTGCCTGTTCAATCCCAGATATGAGAATGGAAAGGCATCTTAACTTACACTATTTAAAATACTCTGAAGCTGAGAATTGTTTGGTTTTACTTGTGAAGCATTACTCATTGATGGAAGCCATCAATTTCTAATCAAATATTTGGTAGAAGGGTTTCTCCTTGATTTGTTCTAACATACATGAAATTATGGGAACTGATAGAGACAGTATTTCAAAGTTCTGGTGATATTGCTATGGTGTGCTTTCTCAATTTATATCTGGGATGCTCTTTGGAATAGCAAGATGGATGAGATCTTAGGGATTTAGAATGAAGTTTTGTTTCTTAATATTTCTTTTTTTTTGAGAAGAAAATCAAATTTTTCCTGTTGTACTTAGACCTCATAGGTAGTTAAAAAGCAAGCAGTAAAACCTAAGCTGGCTTGTTCCTTGTCACCTGTTTACTAGCCCTACCTCTTAGTTTCCATCTGATACTATGTCTTGGGTTTGCAAGGCTTGTTTTTTTGGTAGTGAGGGGACTACAGGGGTGGCTTCTATGGGAAGCTACCAGAAACTTCCACCATGTCCAGCAGAGCCAATCCCTGGTGGCTCCAAAGATGGATGTGCTGCTGGCCAAGGCTGGGCCAATTAGAAGTAGTGGTAATGCTTCTGTGGTAACAGGTTGAAGAAGAAAATCAAAACAATACTGGTGGCAGTTTTAATTCTAGCCAGAGCAGAGTGGGTTGAGAA
Source organism: Atrichornis clamosus (assembly GCA_013400975.1). Classification (NCBI taxonomy): domain Eukaryota; kingdom Metazoa; phylum Chordata; class Aves; order Passeriformes; family Menuridae; genus Atrichornis; species Atrichornis clamosus. Next base: position 9,305 of record WBMZ01015245.1, read on the forward strand.
CCTGTGAGAGGAACAACTCTGCAGACCCCAAGGTCAGTGCAGAAGGAGGGGCAGGAGGTGCTCCGGGCACCAGAGCCGAGATTCCTCTGCGGCCCGTGGTGAAGGCCATGGTGAAGCAGCTGTGCCCCGGCAGCCCATGGAGGCCATGGGGGTGCAGAGATCCACCTGCAGCCCATGGAGGAGCCCACACTGGAGCCGGGGGATACCTGGGAGGAGGCTGTGATCCTGTGGGAGACCCGTGGAGAGAGGGGCCCTGCTCCCAGGCTGGAGCAGCCGGTCCTTGGAGCACTGCACCCTGTGGAGGAGTGACCCACACCGCAGCAGTGTGAGGGGTGCTGCTGCCCGTGAGATGGACTCACGTTGCAGCCGTTCACAGGGAGCTGCTGCTCGTGGGATGGCCTCACTCTGGAGAAGTACCTGGAGAACTGTCTCCTGTGGGAGGGACCCCACAGTGCAGCAGGGGAAATTAATTCTCTCCCTGGGCAGCAGAAGAAGCCACTGGTGATGAACTGACTGAAACCCCCATTCCCTGTTGCACTGTGCTGTTGGGGTAGGAAGTAGAGCTGGGAAGGAGGGAGTTGGAGGGGAAGGTGTTTTTAAGGGCTTATTTTATTTCTCATTACCCAGCTCTGATTCTGTTAGTATAATAAATTTACTTCATATCTTCAGTTGAGCCTGTTTTGCCTATGATGGTATTTGATGATTGAACTCTCCCTGTCCTTATCTCAACTCATGAACCCTTTGTTAAATTTTCTTCTGTTTGTCCAGTTGCAGGGGGCGTGAATGAGTGGTTTTCGTTGGGTGCCTGACATCTCGCCAGGGTCACCCCCGACAGCATGCTTTCCAGGTGTGTCCAAAATGCTCTTTGAGAAAACACAAAAGAGGAGATCTTCAGTCTTATGATGAAGAAAAGCAGTACTGGACTTAAAATTGCAGTTAGAGACAGGCAGACCTGTTTTCAGGTGGTATGTTTGCTAAGCCCTAAAACCATTGCGGGGAATTTTGCCAAAGGTTTGTTTGTTTATGGCTCTACGGAAAGCTTTACCACACAAACTAGTGTTCCTTTGGAGCTTTTACGATGGTTTATATTTAGGAAGTAGCTGCAGCAGTTCTGTAGTACTGACTGCCTCTGCTGCATGGGAGCTCTGAGCACCCCTTGTTGCAGGAGCTGTTACTGAGCATGTTAAAAACACCATATGCCCTAGAAAAAGGTTTGAAGTTGTGCATCACTGGTAAAAACTGGCCTTAACAGTATAGCTTTTAACCCCTGTGGTGTTTTGTATAGAAAAGTGGTATTTGCCTTCTTTTTCCATGAAAAAAGAAATGGGGGAGGTCATATGGTACAACTGTTGAATGATTTCTGTATCACTTCCTTTATTTTAATAAATCACATCAGTCTAGCCTGAAACCTGTTTTACTTTCCAAAGTGTTTGGGATCTTTAAAGCTGTATTCCACATACTTGTGAGAAATTTTTGTCATTAGGAGCCCAAACAGATTTGGAAGTGTGTGATGAACATAAAACTGGCTATGTGGTTTTGGAATATGAATTTTGTGTGCCATTTACCTTGACTTCTGAACAGAGAGGCCAGAGGTATTTGATTGTGCGTGATTAATTTTCCATGAGTGTTAGCAGGTTATTACTATGTTTCAAAATAAATGAAGTTTCCATAATAAATATAATTCCCATAAAGAGATATTAATTACCCATTGATTAACAGGAGGGCAGAAATAAATGTTAAAATCCCCATCACTTTATAAAGATTTTTATGGAATGTTGCCCAGAGGAAAAGTGCCTGTGGGTGCTGGATTACACCACCTGACCATGAGCCTTCACGTGCCCAGGTGGTCAAGAAGGCCAATGGCATCCTGGCCTGTATCAGCAATAGTGTGGCCAGCAGGACCAGGGCAGTGATCATTCCTCTGTACTCAGCATTGGTGAGGCCACACCTGGAATGCTGTGTTCACTACAAGAAAGACATCGAGGTGCTGGAGTGTGTAAAGAGAAGGGCAGTGGAGCTGGGGAGGGGTCTGGAGCACAAGTCCTGTGAGGAGCAGCTGAGGGAGAGCTGGGGATGTTTAGCCTGGAGGAAAGGAGGCTCCGGGGGGACCTTATAGTGATAACTCTGCAACTCCCTAAAAGGAGGTTGTAGCCAGCTGAGGGTCAACCTGTTCTCCCAGGCAGCCAGTTACAGGATGAGAGGGCAGAGACTCAAGCTGTGCCAGGGAAGTTTCAGAGAGGACATCAGAAAGAATTTCTTCATGGAAAGTGTTGTCAAACATTGAAATGAACTCCCCAGGGCTGGTGACATCCCTGGAGGTGTTCAAGGAACGACTGGACTTAATGCTATGGTTTTGTTGGCAAGGTGGTGATCTGCCAAAGGTTGGACTTGTGGATCTTGGAGGTCTTGTCCAACCTAAATGATTCAATAATACATTTTTTACTTTTAGGCCAATTCTTTGATAAGAGACATTTGTGGAGAGGGTGAACTTTGATAAGGCAGAGAAGGGTGAAAGTCCACCGCTGGGAATGGTTTAGAAGGGACTTTATTCAAGATAGCATTAATTGTGTATTTTGAAAAGTAGTTGTTACCATATTGAACATGTGGAAGAAGGTCTCTGGGTTATTTGACAGTAGAAAATGCAGAACTAAATGGCACAGGTGAGCAGGCATGATTCTTACTTCATGACTGGCAGATGTCTCATAACCCAGATTTTCGAGTTGTGTTTCCTCAGTTGTGTTCTCCCCTGTGCCATGGCCCCTCAGGAAAGTACTTTGCAGGAATGTGAAAACTTTGACCACTTGTCCTGGATTGTTTTCTCAGTGGTGAATGAGATTGGTGAATGTAGGTAATAGCATATGGCTTGTAGCAGTGCACCAGGGAATTCAGTGGCACCACCCTCTGCTGATAGAACATGTACCTAACCTGGCTAGATGGGGGCAGGAGAAAAATGATTTTAAAGTTGCTTACATACACAGCTGTTCTGTTGAAGTGATACAGTACCCATTGATTCCTCCCCCCACTCCCCAGTGTGTGGATGCCACTTCACTTACTAAAGGGAAGAATAGTTTGCTATAATAGCTGTAGTTGTTCTTGGCATTTCTTTGCTAATAAGATATGTGGCTGGAAAGTTTAAGGTTACTGCTGTAAAAATGTCATCCTTTATTTAAAAAAAAAAAGATACATTGCTATATGATAATGAAGCACTTTGATTAAAAGCATCCAACTGCCTATGATGTATGGGAGCTAGCTGGAAGACCATTGGAGTGTAATTAATTATTAGCTGTTCTTTATAAGGTCTAGCTGCTCTTTGCAGAATTGATTTTGAATGGTGACAAAGAAGCAAGCTCTTGTTTGCAAATGCTGCACAATTAATATATGGATGTTGGCAGGAGCAGGTGGTGTGTGATGGGTGATGGAGTACAGAGCCTTTCACCTGCAAGCACTTTCTTATGCTGGAGTCAGACAAGTTGTTGAGGCGATGAAGTTGTTGCTGATGGACTGGTTGGAAGCCAACACAGCTTATACGTGGTGGGTGTGTATCCGTATATTAAAAATTATGATGGTGTACAGTGAAACTCTTGGCACGGGCTCTTGTTTACCTAATGGGCTGGACACACCCTGCCACAAGATGGCCAAGGTGCATTTGCAGAGAGCTGTGTACTGGTCTCCTTGCCATATCCTCTACTCTGGTTAAATTGAGGAGTTAACATAATGTATTCCCTTTTATCAGAACTATATGTGCTTTATATTTAGGTTTTCAGAAGGGAATAGTGCTTATTCACAGAAGAAACTTGTTAGAAGCTGATAATCTCAGAATTTGTTAGTATTGCAAAGGATTTTTAAAAGAATGAATTTAATAATTTGATGTAATGAAACTAAAGTGAAATAATAAAAAAAATCCCCCTTTATTCTCCCCACTACAATACAAAAATATTTATTTTCCATGAATGCTGCTCTCTGCAAAGAGTAAAACATTTTAGGCTATCAGTAAGTCTGGAAGCATCAAAATAAAATGTAATACAATTTTTGCATAGATAAAACCCTCACAATAAGTTAGAAGTTTGTCTTACTGTGGTTGGTTGGCTAATTTGGCTACCTGAGCTGTCACCTGCCATTAAGGTCAGCTGATTGAATGAGCTGGTTTAGGAGCCATGTCCTTCTCTCCTGTTCCAAGTGCTTCACTTGCATCTCTACCCTAAGTGCACCTAGAGATAATAGAAATATATTCATACAACCGCAAGTGTGGGGAGAAAAGGTAATTTAGGAGCATTCTGCTGCCCAAATGTACAAATGCTTTAAAAAAACCATCTCTATTTGTAGAGAGGAAAACCTGATCCAAACCAAGTTAACAAGATGAGAGATCAGAAACTCTTGGAAGAAACAGCCTGAGGTGTTTCTAGGATTTTGTTTCAAGTGCAGATGAGAAACTTAACTTGCTATTTTTATTATTTTAATCTGAATTCATTGAAAGTTGTCAAATGATTTTCAGGTGTACTTTTCTGAATGTAACTTGAAGAAACAGATCTGATGATATAAATGCATATACCCTGCTGCTGGATTTCATAAAAATTAAAAAATTTTAAAAACTCAAAGCACCAAAACAACACAATCCCAACCCTAAAAGCATTTACTGATAATTTGAAAAGCAAATAGAAAACCTTTACAAATTGGATTGGATCCTGGGAAGTGTGAGACGATCCATGTTAAGTGTATGGTTATCCCATGAAGAAAGAGGTTCAATTTTGAAATGTTGAAACTCTATGTCCCAGCACTTAGTACCCATACTTCAGTACTAAAAACTGCTCTTATATCATGCTCTGGTCTATATCAAAATAAAAGAATGGCGCAATTAGGCTTAAACATTGTCCTGTTACTTTTGGATTAGAACTGTATCAGAAGAGTTTTCTAGAAGGGTCATGTTAACTGGAGGAATTGAGAAAATCATAGGTGTTATTTACCCAATGAGTCCTTTGAACAGCAATTAATAGAGAGCAGTAGATGGCAGTCAGGGTTGAGATGTTTTTCATTTTTCTGGAAACATCTATTTGGGCAGCTGCAAGGAAAAGAGTCTGGGGAAGGAGCAAGGCAAATGGGTCTGAGAGTAGTTTTTATTAAATACGTGAAGGAATGAAGGGCTGAGCACCAACTGCCTGAGAGGTTCCAGCCTGCACTGATGATGTGAGCATGAGGATAAATTTTCAGGACTCTATTAACAGCCCAGGACTGCAGCTCTGCGTGTGGCTTTACTGGATGTGGTCAGGAGTTCCTAGTCCTTGAGCTGAAACCTGTAAGGATTTGTGCTGCAGTTCTCCAACCTAACTCAGTAGTTCCTGTATGTCCAGCCTTGGGGACAGATGATGTTGGGAGGTGAGGATTTCTTTGCCTTCCTCTGGATGGGAAGGGGATGTGTGCATGGAGGGGGGCCTCTTCCTTACCATTCAGTTGGGAGATGAACAGAATCCAGCTATGGTAATACTCAATGTCTTTTCTTCTTGAAATGTAGTGTTCTTTTTTAGTGCAGTCCCACTGCCACTTACTATGTAGCTTATTTCATATATGAAAAGAATAGTTTATAAATTGCATTTGTGGTTAACTTTTGCTTATACGTCATAAAGAGAAATATCCTATAATTATTATGGTCCCCTAGTAAATTCACTATTATTACCTAGTTATTTTGGCCATGTGGATTACACCATATTTAAGGTCCCAGTTCAATAAAAGTACATCTGGTTCCTGTGCTGCAAAAACCTATTAAAGATTGAGGAAACCATGCAAATAGATTTATATGGTCTTTTGTTGGATTTTACAGTGTTTAATTGGCCTTTCTATTGAGAGTAACCATGACAAACTTCAAATTCTGGAAGTAGCTACTTTAAGCAATAGTCCTTTAGTTACTTTAGAGTTAATTCACAGACCATTCTTCGGCTAGTACATGTTTTAAGGGTATCACATGTTGGAGTCTCCTCCACTTCCTTTGGGAGAATATTCTACAGCCTCATAGATCTCAATGTCAGGAAGCCTTTGACCACAATTTATGTAACTGCATATGTTTCATATGGATTTCTCCTCAGCCTATGCAAAATATGCCATAGGGCTTCAGCAGGGATTAAAGTTAAAAAAAAGGACTTGAACATGAGTGACATTAGGAAAACTTTCTATGTAGTTTATAAAGCTGGTTTGTTAAAGTTGAAAATGTGTTGGAGGGATGTTTTTTTGGGAGGGATTCTGCAGCTGGAATGAACAGCATTTCTGCTCAGGGAAACAAGTTTACCAGAAGCAATGCAATAACTGAAATATTTTTGCTTCCTCTCTACTGACGGGCTCCTAGCCAAGCAGACTCTCTGTCATGCTACCACAGTTTTCTGATGTTCTTGCACTTGAAACAACCGCCGCTTGCAGATTTCAGATTTTTTTTTTCCTATTTCTTTTTAAATTTACATATTCCCCCACCTTCAGAAATTTTGAAGTACTTAGCATATCTAAATTTGTTCTCCATATTTGCAGCAAATTTAAGACTTGCTCCTAGTTTTTGTCATGATATCGAGTGTTTGTCCCCTACCTTAAATGTGAACTCCTGCCAGTGCCCGTGAAATTGTGTGTGATCTTTTGTCACAGGTGAAATCCATGCTAGAGCCCAGAACTAGGACTTCTGTGTTAGAGATGGGAGGGAAGACTGATATTTCTTAGGCTTTAATCTGCTGCTGGAAGTTTCTTTGAAAAATTACTGCAACTATTTGCCTCGGTTGTTTTCTTGCCCTCCTTCTTCACATGTAAATCTTTAATGAGGATCTGAGTAATTTAGTGTATCTCTGTTTCTGAAGCGAGAGGGCAAAAGTTTTACTTTACTTATTAAGATATTTTTCTAAGATGGTTCTGGATCATTTTCTTGTTGATGTGATGATGACTTTTTTAGCTTTAGGCTCGAGCTCTCAACTGTTATTAAAGTGTGAAATGATAAACTCTTTTTATCTGAAAAGATATTTGAGACTTAATCACACAACATACCAAGATAACATTAATTTCTGCTAACCAGTTTTAAGGAGTGAAAGTAGAAACTTTTTATAACATTCTTTGTCTTTCTGCAAGAAAAAAACTTTGGTGGAAACTTTATTGGTAACCCATGCAGAAAGTAAAATTCCAATGCGTGAAGGATACCTGTAATGACAGAGCTACAGACTTCCTATGTAGTCAGCTTACTGTAGATGGGAGAAAAATAGGAGTAATATCCATAGAATTCACTGGATCTCTCTTTGGGACCATTGGTTTACCTGGGCCTGCCTGCCAGGGGCATGTACTTTGCTATACACTCAAGAAGATAAAACCCCTTCTCTTTTTTCCTCTGAAAACAAGACTTCAGACTGTATACCTCTGACCTTTGGTTGTGCTAGAACCCAAAGTGTAGTTTCTGTAGACAGAGGGGTATGACAAGTTTTTCACTGTGTAGCCTGAAAACACAGTTATCTGAACTTTTTTTAGTGGGGAGGTAGTGCCTGTGAATAGAGTCTGGCTTTGCTGTGTGAGGGCATGTTCCACTTACAGCTACTGTGGGCAGAGTGCTGTGAGTGGGAAGGTGGGACGAGAGAAGCTGCAGCCAGAAACTTAAAGTGTGAAGGAAAGATTTGTAGGAAATCCAGCTTCCTAGGAAGAAAGACAGATAAGAGGGCTCCAGCAGCAGATTTCCCAGGATCCAGGCTGGGTGCATGTCTTTGAGTAATAGAAATCAGCAGAGAACAAGGAGAAGGAGCTTCTGCCAGGGAATCATGCCACCAAGAGCAACTGCTTGCCCCACTCGTGCTCCAGCTCTGCAGTGTTTGTGAGGGCAGATGCCTGTCGGTGGAGGGAAAGGGAGAACATTCAGCATATGCCACGCTCCTGGTTTCAGTGTGTGGTGGGTTTGTGTT